>BPLR01017231.1:0-25258 GCA_021605095.1 Caerostris extrusa | reverse complement strand
TAAATTCAATTACTCCGCCGAAGAGACTTTTCGGAAATAAGGCAAAGCCCCCTCTGGGGAGGTTTCTAATTAAGGCCTTTTAAATGACCGCACTGATTCTATTAGCTGCACACTCATTATTTAATTTTCTCCTCGTAATGCTATATGCCCGGCTTAATGATGCCCTGGCTTATCAATAAGAAAGCCCAGATTTTATTCAAAGCATTTCTCGATCACCCGCCACCGTAGGGCTTAGGTGTGTTGAAGGAGGGTTAGAGTTTTTAATATCGGGGTTTTGTAATGAAAAAAAAAAATTTTTATTACTTTTTTTCTTTCTTTTTCTAAGGTGTATATAGTTTGTAGTTTACGGATATGCTCTAAAAAAAAAAAACTGACCTCTGAAAATGTGTTATGCATCTTTGCTGAAATCATTATTTGTAGCAATTTTTTATTGTAGTTAGATTGATAGCAATTGCCACATTATTTGTAAATAATTGTTTATTGCAAAAGTTATAATAAATGTAACAATTGTTACAAATAATATGTTAGTTTTGACATAATGAATTTAAACTTTCTATTAAGTTTCCTGTCTGTTCTTGAAGTCATCAGCATTCTGTTGTTCCGTGGATTTTTACCTAACATGTAAATATACTTACATTAATATTAACTTGGTTCTTTGTAAATATGATATACAATTTATCATGAATTCTTATTTTTTTTCATCCAATTAATATTTAGTTTCAATACATAATTTCAGTTTTCACCTTGCTCTGTATTTAGAATGAGTGTCAATAATGTCTTTTTATATGTATTTTAGAAAAAGTGGTCAATGATTTGTAAAGCATAATTTTATTATGACGTAAATAATAAAAACTGTTATTGAAATATTTTTTCTAATTAATTATTGAAAATAGTAAGTCTTATTAGTAAAGATCATTATTAATATTATCTCATGTGAAAAAAATTAAAAATTAACGCTGTTGATAATTATAATTCATTAAGGCAAACTTTTATTATTTCCATTGCAACAAGTGATTTAATAATTTTAATTATCTTAATTGTAATTTTTTTCCAGTTAATTATTTAACCACTGCTTAGACTAATAAAATGTGCATCATAATTATTATAAATTAACAAACATTCCCATGTAAATAAAACCTCGACTCAATTTTTTGAACCACAAACATCACATTGCCTGAAGACACTTGAATGCATTTTTAATGTTTAATAGCTTCCTCAGTATAAATAATCTTATTTTAAAATTACTTAAAAGGATTACTTCAAATACATTATTTCGTGAAATGATTCTCATTCATTATATTAATTACACCTCGGCGACACTACATTATTCAAATCGGTGTTAAAAAACCAAAAACTCTAAATATGATACTGGGTTAAGGGAATGCATTACGTTTATTGCAATTTAATGATTTCATTTTCTACCGTCTCATAAATTTTTCAGTACGACCGAAATCCATTTATATATATTTTTCTAAAACACACATATAAAAAACCTCTTTTTTCGTGTAACTCCTCTCTCTCGCAACAAAACCCTCCGTCCTTAATTATTTGCGGGGTGCCAAGAGGCGCTGGTTAGAGCCGGTTTAACCCCCGTTCAAAGAGGTTTCTCCCGAATAAATTCAATTACTCCGCCGAAGAGACTTTTCTTGAAATAAGGCGAAACCCTCTGGGGAGGTTTCTAATTAAGGCCTTTTAAATGACCGCACTGATTCTATTAGTTGCAAACTCATTATTTAATTTTCTCCTCGTAATGCTATATGCCCGGCTTAATGATGCCCAGGCTTATCGATAAGAAAGCCCAGATTTTATTCAAAGCATTCCTCGATAACCCCATCCACCGTAGGGCTTACGTGTGTGAAGGAAGGGGGTTAGAGTTTTTAATCTTGGGCTTTTGATGAAAAAAATTTATTTTATTACTTTTTTTTTTCTTTTTCTAAGGTGTATATTTTATAGTTTACGGATATGCTCTAAAAAAAACTGACCTTTGTGTAATTGTGAAAATGTGTTACACATCTTTGTTGAAATCATTATTTGTAACAATTGATTAATATAGTTAGATTAATAACAATTTTTACATTTATTATTTGTAACAATTCCTTATTATAGTTACGGCCTGATGGCTAATTGGCTAGCACTTCTGGTTTACAGGCTTCATGTCTGAATCCTGATGGTGGCATGGAGGCTTTTAGTAGTTCGAATCCACGTTAAACTGTACATCCTGGTCTAATTAGCCTAAATGAAAAATGAGCGTAGAGCGACAAACCAAACCATTCCTTATTTTAGTTAGATTAATAGCAATTGTTGCATTTATAATTTGTAAGAATCGATTATTATAGTTAGTTAATAGTTAATGTTATGCATTTATTATTTTCTTAACAATGCATATTATATTAATTGATAGCATTGTTACATTTATTATTTGTAACAATTGCCTAACTATTACCTAAATGGAACAATGTAATTAATGCATGCATTTCTGTAAATGCTGCCCCTCAATACATGTAATTAATAATTTCTGATAATCAAAAATTAAATTGCCATTAAACAATTTATGCTTCTTTTTTTTTATTTTTAATTCTATTTATTTGGTTGAAATATTTATAGTTCATCTAACACTATTTAAATCTAAATATTTATATTTTAAACAAATCTGATTTAGTATATTTTGGAATAAAATTACAATGATTATTTTATTTGGGCACAAATTTTTATATCAGTTACTATTAAAAAAATCTCATAGTTGTGAGCAGCGTACTTTTATAAATTTAATAATAGTTCTAAAAAATATAAATTTATACTTTTCTACTAATGAGTTATTACTGAACATATGTTGTACAAGTTCTTATGCATGTTACTTTACATCATACTTATTACGAAACACAAATTACAAATAAATATTTAAGTGGTTTACAATTTTAAAACACTTTTGGAAATTTTATTTTATTTTCCATGTCTTTCAAAAATCTTCTAATTTAATTTTGTAAATTCACGGATATTTTATGGACAAACATAATGTAATTTCTTTCAACATTATACACTTCTTTTTATATCTATTTAAGAAAAATTCTGTTATCAATTTATAACATTTCTACGCACGAAAAGTTATAAACCACGCATATAAAGCCTGCAAATATTGTGATACTTCTTATCCATTCTTTGTTTCTTAATTCATACAGTACTGTTACGAATAAATTCTCCACCCTTCAATTCTTTAAGAATTTTGAGGCTTGCCATGAAATACTACAGCATGCATCTTCTGCACCCCTCCCCCCCACCCCCTTTTTTTTATTAATTGACCTTGTAAGTCACTTTATCCCTTTATGGCTATTCCCCCTTCTTTGTCTATTACTTGAATCTTCGTGTGTGTTCGCGTAGCCCTGGCATTTACGAAGTTCTTTAATGATCGACCGTTCATAATTCGCTTCCTATGAAACATTTCGAAACGCTTTTCAAAATAGAGTGCGAAGGCAAAAGGGCATTTCCCTTTGAAATATTTTAATTATCTCGTGTGTTTTCGCGCGGTTAATTAATATTGAAGGGGAATCGAAAGCCATACGGGAATTGCTTTTCATTAAAAGTTCATTGTACTGTTAATTCTTATGTAATATGTGATACTGTAAAAATATTAAAATATTTTTCTGTTGTAGTTATTATTTGTTGTTTAATAAAATATACACGGTTAAATTATATATATATATTAGCATTTAAATTAATTTTAATATATTGTTGAATGCATAAATCTTAGAGTAAATTGAAATTAATTTCAAATTAAATCAATTAACTGTAAAAAATATTTTTCTGTGTTATTATTTATTGTTTCATAACATATAACATATACAGTTAAAAAAATTTTATTTATTAGTATTTAAAATTAATTTTATATTTGAATATATAATTGAATGCATGACCCTTACAGTATATTTAAAAAAATTAATTTCAATTAATTTCAAAGGAAATCAATTAACTATAAAGAATATTTTGCTATGTTGTTATTATTTATTGTTTTATAAATATACATGGTTAATTTTTTTTTTTTTTTTGTATATTAGCATTTAAAATTAATTTTGATATTTCAATGTATAATTAAATGCATAAATCTTACAGTAAATTAAAAATTAATTTCAATTAATTTTGAATTAGATCAGTTAACTGTAAAAATTAATTTCAATTAACTGTAAAAAATATTTTTCTGTTTTGTTATTATTATTTCATAAAATGTACACTGCTAAAAATTTTTATAAATTAGAATTTAAACTTAATTTTAATATTTGAATTTATTATTAAATGCATAAAAACTTAGAATAAATTGAAATTAATAAAATTAATTCAGCATTAATTGAAAATTTTTTACAAAAAACTAAATTGTAATCTTATTAAGATTTAAGAAATCCATGATTATTAAGTGTATTCTATCAATATTCCACAGTTGTATAAAAATATAAAAAAAAAATACCTTCTATATACCTAGATATATAGATATATACCCTAGATACAGATAGATATATTAAACTCGCCTACTAAAATAATGTGACAAAACTAAAAGTTGTTCAAAACTGCTTTTTATTATTACTTTTTTTTAAAAAGAAAATTCTCTTGTATTTAATAAAATTTTTCTTTTATTTATAATTCTCCAAAATTATTATTTTTCTTCTTCCCATTTTCTGATTCCTAAATTTATTAATTTAAAAAATTAACTATAAGAATTAATTAAGAATTAAGAATTTTAGAAATTGTTATTGATTATTGTTACGAGTTTTTTAACAATATGAGAAAAACTACTTCCCCTCCTACGTCCTATTTACTACTTCCATATAAAACTGGTCTTCTAAAGTAATGTGACAAAACTCAAAGTTGTTCCAAACTTTTTTTATTATTATTTATTTTTTTAAAGAAAATTCTCCTGTATTGAAAAAAAAAATTTCTTATATTTAAAATTTTCCAAAATTATTTTTTTTCATTCCATTTTCTGATTTCTAAATCTGTGACGTAAAGCTTACTATAAGATTTTTAGAAATTGTTATTTGATTATTGTTAAACATTAGTTAAAAATAGGAGCAATTGAAATGAAATTTTAAAATGAAATATCCATTATTTATAAAACTCTAAATCCCCTTACATCTATAATAGCATGCGCATTTTTTATTATTTCAAATTCACTTAAAAACAGGAAAAAAAACCCTTTCTTCTCTGTATTAAATAGGTTTTTTTTCTATTCGTCTGAAAATCTAAAATATCCACTTCGATTTTTTTTAATAAAATCCTATTTCCTAGTTTTAATATTAATCCTCAGTGTTAAATATATAAAAATTGCATCAGAATATCTCAGAAATGTTATGTCAATTCATATTCAACGTCTTCTATCTTATTAACAGTGCATACGTACCTGAAAAAGAACAGCTTTGAAATTCACAAAACAAATCAAAGCGAGCATGTTGTATTAATAACGCCGAGCTTAAAGCACTTCCAGTAAATTTATGGCGAAGCAAATAAATCTCTTTTCTCACAGAAGCAACAACACAACAACTCAGCAAAAGAACGCCGACGATCAACGAGTAACAAACATAAACCACAATAAGAATTTTAGAAATTGTTATTGATTATTGTTAAGAAAAATATGAACAATTGAAACGAAATTTTAAATGAAAAATCAATTATTTCTTAAATCTGAAATTCTCTTGCATATATAATAGTATTACACTTTTTAAAAAATTCTTTCCAATTCTCACATAAAAACAGAAGAAAAAAAGTCTTTCTAATAAATCTAACGGTTAAGATGATATAAATTCTGTATTAGATTCTTTTTTTATTCACTCATCTTCAAGTACAAAAATACAATACTAGTTCGATTTTTTTAAAGTAAAAACCTATTGATTTTAATATCTTATTTCCTAGTATTAATATTTATTCTCAGTGTTAAATATAAAAATTGCATCAGAATAGTTAAAAAAATCAGGCTTTATTTCAATTCATATTCAATGTCTTATTATCGAACATGCCTAAAAGAAAAGCTTCGAAATTCACAAAACCATCAAAGCAAAACATTGTGTATAAATAACGCCGAGTTTAAAGCACTTCCAGTAAATTTATGGCGAAGCAAATAAATGTCTTTTCACAGCAACAACACAACACAACTCAGCAAAAGAACACCGACGATCAACGAGTAACAAATCTAATCCAGAATAAGAATTTTAGAAATTGCTATCGATTATTTTAAGAATTAGTTAAAAATAGAGTAACTGAAATGAAATTTTAAATTAAAAAAATCCATCATTTCTTAAACCCTAAACTGTCTTACACATATAATAGTATTACACTTTTTGTTAAATTCTTTCCAATTATCACATAAAAACAGAAAAAAAAAAAAAATGCTTTCTAATAAATTTAACGGTTAAGATGAGATAAATTTTGTATTGGCCGTTTTTTTATCTGGACATCTTCAAATGTAAAAATATTTACTTCATTTTTTTAATAACATAACATAATATTAATTTTAAAATTCCATTTCCTAGTATTAATATTAATCCTCAGTGTTAAATATAAAAAATTGCATCAGAATAGTTAAAAAAAAAAATCAGGCTTTATTTCAATTCATATCCAATGTCTTATTATCGTACGTGCCTAAACGAAATTCACTAAACCATCCAAGTGAGTTACGTTGTATAAATAACGCCGAGTTTAAAGCACTTCCAGTAAATTTATGGCGAAGCAAATAAATGTCCTTTCTCAGCAGCAACAACACAACAACTCGGCAAAAGAACACCGACGATCAACGAGTAACAAACCTAATCCTGCAAGGTGACTTTCGAGAATCAAGAGATCGTAATTTGAAAAAGCTTATTGTGACGCTAAAAACTCTCGGGGAAAAAAAACTCTCACGTCGGCGAGCAAGACAGAACGGTGAAAAAGAAAATGAAAAGAAAAGAAAATGAAATATAAGCAACTGTTCTTTCATAAAATAAACCCTTTAATTAAAATTTACGTACATGTTTTTTTTTTTTTTTCTTTTTTTTTTTTCTTCCTAACGCTTAAATGCCAAGCATTCTAACACCGTTAGGATTTACTGTTGAACAGTTTTCACCGTATTGCTTTTTTTATTTTATTTATTTTTTATTATTATTATTTTTATTTGTCATTTGAGTTTTGTTTATTTTAATAGGTCTTTCGCTTTCACTCTTCTAGAATGGGGGAAGGGGGGGGTAGTGCCGTTTGGTTAATAGTTGAAAGGACGATATTTGATTTTGGCTCGTATTTGACTACCTGGATGAAAATAACATTGTTTCTATTGCTGTTATTTAATAGCTATGTAGTATTTCTACATCGTCAATCAAAGGATTATTTCAACTTAATTGCTGTTTAGAAACTTATGCTTAACTTGGAATATTTATTTTATATATTTAGATGGAAAAATCTGTAGAAGTTATTTTTTAGGGGATTTAATTATTTTTATATTCCTTTTTTTTTTTGTTTGTTTGTTTTATATTTTTCATTTGTATTTTTATGAATTGATTGCAATGAATGGGTATTTTTGTTCTAGTTCACAATTTTTGAAAATAAATACAGTTCTAGGAGAAAAAGTATTTTTTTATTATAGAGAGTTCAATGCCTGATAAAATCTGAATCAAAAAGTAAAATAATGTTTGTGTAAATGTTTTTTTGTGATTTAATTTTTTTTTTATTTATGAATAGATTTCGTACAATTTTAAAACTAAAAATTACTAATATCTACCACAATTGTATGGTATTGTTAAATATTTAAAAATACATTTTTTATTGTTATAAATACTGTTCAGTATCATAAAAATATTTTGATATAAAAATTGGATATATATTTGTAGATTTAAAATAGAACTGGTTTTAATTATTATAGTATTAAAAATAGAAAGATTTCTTTTGTATTTTCTAAACGTGAAACAATTACATGTTACTAATACAAGGTTATTACGAAAAGTTACAGAAATTAGCAGTCCTGTATTATTTCTGAATTATTTTTCTTTGCTGTTTATACCTAATTTGTGTCTTTTAATTAATATTTTTTGCAAAGCACTAATGAATAAAAATTTGATTTTTATTATTTATATGACCTATATGTTATACATGTAGCTTTCTAGCTATATGTATATCACATAGGTCATGTAAACAAGCTTATATATATTTTTGACAAGCTTTTTAGAATTCTAGCTTTATAGCTATATATATTAACCATTCGTGAATATTTAGCTTAATGTTAAAGAAAAGGTGTTTATTTTTGAGAAAAAAATTCCTGTTTTGAAATATAGCTAAGCCTTTCCTATGCTAATGGAACAAAAAAAAATGGTTATTTTTAAGTTATTTTTTAAAACCTCCTATAATTATATATATATATATATATATATATTATATAATATATATAACTTCCGAGCCACTATTTTGCACCATTTCAGTCCACCATATTTCAATGTTTGTGAAGTATAACTTTTTTTTTTTTTTTTTTCTTTTGCTAATATTTTTGTTTTCACTTTTCTGTTTCTCTCTCTCTCTCTCTCTCGCTCTCACCGAGTCTCACTTTTTCAAGATATGTATCTCAACCGTGATAAAAGGTAACTTTCAAGAATGAAAATAGCTAAAAAAATTTTCTGGCTAGGTGGTGAAAACGCTGCGTGATAAATAACACCGACGGAGAAAAAAAAAAAATGTTGGCTACTGGGAAACGAAGTAGTAATTAAGGCAGGAACCGCGCTGTTTTTCATTTTTGCCCCCTTCCTTTGCTCTACCTCCCACCTGCTATGTTGGTTGTAATAATAGAAACAACACGAGTACAGCTTGCTGAACAAGCGTCGGGTATGAAACTCTAGTAAAACGAATATGGTAGTGGCATAAAGTGTCAGCCATATTGTAAAGTGTTTTTATTTCTTTTACTTCAAAGGCTGTTGACATATTTAAATGGATTTTTTTTCAGGATAATTAAAAAGGTTCCTGATTTACCAAGAATTTGAAACACAATGCATTTTCATTTGATTACTTAAATCATCTATAAATTAATTTCTGCAGAATTGTAATGCATGAGTTGAAAAATAAACAAATATATCTAACTGCTGTATAGATACTTTTTGAAGCCAGTTAAAAATTATTTCTAAACAGTTACAATTATTTCAAGTTAAACATTTAATTAATTTCATTTAACAATTATTCCTAAAATTATTTCTAAAAATTTTAATTCAAACTTGAAATTATAGTTTGTCAATTTGAGGTATATTTATTTATTTTTTATTATTTTTAATAAGATTTTAGAAAATAAATTCGTGTCAAATAGTTTGAAGCAAATATTAGAAAATTAATCGGCCCTAAAAAAACAGGTTATCTGAATGTGATATTTATAATAAGAAACTTTTGTAACACTTTGCATGATTTTTTTTTTTTTCAATAAAGGCAAAATAAAAATTTATTTTGAGAAATTATTATTTTTAGAAATCAGAAGTTGAATTAATACAACTGATGACTTATAAAATTGTATGCTTTAGTTAATAGCCACTGAGAATACATCTGTAGGCAATGGCAAAATTTCATAAAAATGTTCATTATTACAGTAGAAATATTTATAATCATTTCAAAATATTATTTAAATGGATTAAATATTAATATTTTCCCAATGTTTATTTGCAGCATACAACATTTTTTCCTATTTTACTTATAAATGCGTTGAAGTTTAATTTTTTTATAATTTAGCTAAATTTAGAATTTTTTTTTAGAGGTTCGATTTTTACTACTTCAGTAATAAGTGTTGTCTTAAATTACGTATTATAAATAGTCAAAAAGAAGAAACATGTATTTTGAAAATCTTAGAAAACTGATACTTTTCACTTCTATTTATTTGGTCACTTATCAATCTGCAATAAATATATTTAAAATTTTGTATGGTAGCGTAACGTAATGGCTGATGTTTAGTTGGAGTATGGAGGGTGAATACCATGTACCTCCATATTATTAATTTATATTTTAAAGTTACTTAATTATAGAAATCCAAAATATTAAAATTTAAAAAAGAAAATTTTATAGAGCACATGCTCTCTAAAGATCAAAGATGAAATAATTAGGATTAGTAAATCAATTCAAAATTTAAAATAATGATTAATAATAAAAATGTATTTAAAAATTTTAAATAAATATGACAATAATTTTTTATGGTAATCTTTCATCTAGACGGGTATTTTCTTTTTGCAGACCGCCATAAGTTTATTTTCTTCTATCTAAACTGTCACACATTCGTCAGACAAACGACTGTTTATATGCGCGGTTACAGACGGTAGCTCTCAGATAAAACGCACCACTACCAAAAAAAAAACAACCTCAAATAAAAATAAAGTTATGTTGATGAGTTCGTTGTTAGTTGAGTTAAAAGAGTATCTCACCCTTTTTATTTATTTAGCTTTTTTTTTTTTTCTTTTTGTTTAGTCTTCCTCTCACATAAAAGCAGCTGGGAGGATAAAAGATAGCAATAGAAAGAAAAGACACACTTTGGCGCAGAATGACAGCATTTATCTGTCAGAAGTCGGCCCTCATTAGCAGAAGTGCGCCAAGAAAGTAATTCTATAGTTAAAAGTTGGCTCGTAAATTATGTTTCTCTTTTCATAATTGGAAACGCACTGCTGGCCCAAGTTGCCTTTTAAAATTGAATGTAATTTCTTCGAGTGCTTCTTCTGGTTCGCTTTGTGTTCTGGCTTTCTTAGGTGTTTAAATTACGATTACGATAAAAGTAATCGATGTTGCACCTACCATCCTTAATCGCTGTTCGTTGTCATGCTTTCTTGTTGGTGTTGTTATTTTTCCCCCTTTTTTTTTTTTTTTTTGAAATTTTTTTTTTAGATTAGATGAGTTGGAAACGGTTTTTCTCGGTTTATAACTATCATTTGCTTAAGGATCGAGTTTCGTTTTTTAAAGAATGGTAATTTAAAACATTTTTGTGTTAAACATTTTCTTGTTCATTTTTAAAAAAACATTATAAATGGAAGTTTTTAGAATCAGTGCATGTTTTATTTTATATCTCGTAAGTGAAGTGGCCAAAATTTAAAACGATATGTTGGTAGTGAATAATTATTAAAAATTAGAATTAGTATACTGAAAAACAAAGGCAATTTTTTTTTAATCCACTGAAAGTTATGCCCCTTTTCTTTTATTTTCTACCGGAACATATTTTATACTGAATAAATATAATTGTATAAGCATTTTTAAAACTGAGATCACTGTTTAATCATTATTTATTTGGTTATAAAAGAGTAATCAAATTTTGTATAAAATCAAGATAATTAAAAATACTCTTTATAAGCTAATTGTTAACTTTTTTAAATTTATATTATGAGAAGAATACCATTATGAAATTATGTCGCGAGGATATAAATATTCTGTTTACGATATTTAACTATGCATTTCATTAATGCATGTATAACATTGTTTAAAATGATACATAACAATGATACATAATAAATAAATAATACATAACAATGTATATATACATTGCATTGCATGCATGCATAATGTCTTATTATGCAGTGCATTAATTATTCATTATGAATTACATAATAATTATGATATTTTATTATGAATTGTACATTCAAAATAAATACATAAGAGTTCAACGTTCGCTCAATGTCTTTTTTAATGTTGATAATTCTGGAATAATTAGTATAAAAATTCTATATCTGCTTTAATTACTATGATTCCAAATGCGTATTCGAGTTCCTAAATAAAAAAAATAATGCAATTATACAATCATTACGAACTGATCTTATTGTTAATATGAAAAACTCATTAAAAACTAAGGCCAAAAAAAAAAAATATTATGCGATTAATAAGTCACCAAACTCCACCTGGCACTCGCCAAAACCAACCTCTACGGCCATGGCAAGCCCATTTCCCTAATGAGGCAACCTTTGCCATTGTCCGTCAACTTAGGGTGAGGTTCTTAACTTCAAAAATCTCTTACTCCAATCGTTACACTATAACAGCTGCTCGCATCGTATAATTGACAACAATTACGACGTTTAAGAGGGAAATCGGAGGCTTTGTGGTAATCCAGTTGGCAACATCAGAATATTGAAGAGTTCACAAATGGTAGTCAGGAAGTTAAAAAACGAAGAAGAAGAAGAAAAAAAATTCTTGGAAAGAATCGTGCCACGAATCGATTATTTAATCGTACTCGATATCTCGATGAAACCATCCATCAGTGGGCTTTAAGACCCGTTATGAAGAAGCCATTAATTGCTATGCTAATTATTGTCATTAGACTTAAGAAGTGAAGGAAGAAAATTTGATCACTGACAGACTGAACGCTTAATACAAAAGTGTTCTTTCGTTGTTCCAAGTTGCAGTGGCCATTAAGTGAGCTTAAAATGTTTGCAGTTTGTTCGAGATACTTGAAGCGCCGACGTTTTAGAACGTTTGACATTTTTTGCCTCGACTAGGTAAGGTGCAAGGAAAGGTCATTTGGAGGACTTAAACATTGAATGGGTGAGATACTGACTTGAATATTTAAACGTCTAGCTGTATACTTGCAAAAGACATTCGTCTTGCCAAACTTCTGCCAACTGAATTAAGACAATTCAGATTTTACTTGAAAAGAATGAAACGTTTTGGCAATCAAAATCACTTCTAGTTTTTGAGAAATCAATTTTTAAAATATTTAGATTTTATCCAGTCATTTGCATAAGATCTTAAATCTGTCTTACTATTTTAACTTAATAACTATTTAAACAAATTTGATATCTTTCTATTTAAACTTAATAACTATTTACTCAAATTTGATATCTTTCTATTTAAACTTAACAACTATTTAAACAAATTTGATGTCTTACTACTAAAAATCTGTCTTACTATTTGGAAAACGGTTGACATTAGCAAATGAATTAAGCATACATATTTTAGTTCAATGCTCAAAATTTGAATTTTAATTAATTCAAGAGAGGTTACAAAGTTGGCTATGGACAATGAAGTCAAATAAAAATTTGTTTATTATTAATATTCAAATGAAAACAAGAAGATATGCTTTACATAAAAAGTATGAAACTTAATACTATCGAACACCCTAAAATTTGTTTCAAGTTTTTAAATTGTACCATTTCAACACTAAGCGAATTATATCATTGCCTGCAATTCTACTTCGAATATATTGTATATTCATCTAAAAAATATATTATGAAACGTTTAAAATATGTGAGTATATTATAATATAAAAAGTAATCTACTACTTACTGCATAATTCAGTAATAATTTTTTTTTATTTAATAATAAAAAAAAATTATTACTGATTTCTTTTCTTTTCTTTTTTTTTTATTATTATTGTAAATTTACATTTACAATAATAATAAAAAAAAAATATGAAAACGGTAATGAAGATAATTATATGATTGATACATTTATAATCAACATTTATAATCAAAAATCTCTATAATTTTGCAATTGAAATATTTATATTGTTCCTTATATGATTAAACAAAGCCTATCTATAAGTGTATCTTTTCAAATACATAATCCTCTCGTTATCGATTATATCATTTCAAAACGATGCTTTCCGATACACTCTGTTAGTTCATCGTTATCTAACGACCACCGTCCTTCAGTGCATCGACTATCCTTTTTGTTCATTAGACAATGAAAAAAAAAAAAAAAAAGGGAAGGACGATAAAAAAAAAAAAAAAAGAATCAAAAAATAAAAATCGCCCCACCCTTCCCTCTAGAACCCAAGGGTGACTTTCAGAAACCACTAAATTAAGCCTTCGAGCGAAATAAAATCGATGAAACGCTCTATTGCACATCGATATCGATTCTGTAAGTATCTGTTCGGTTCAGTTTCTTTCTCTTGTTTTTAAAGTAGAAACAAACCCCCTCCATAGAACAAAAGAATAAAAAAAAACAAAAAAAAAAAAAAAAAATAGGACAGGAGTAGTAGTCCACAACCCCCTCAAAAAGCCAGAATATGCTGACGTCTGTTTCTCTTGTAGCTGGGGTGTCGTAAATCCCTATACTTGGGGGAAGAAGAGGCGAATTCAATAGGTCGTGGCATAAGCATGAAGCATAAAAAACGCTGTCCACGCCGTTTCTGTGTCTTGAATTATGGCACGTAACCCTCTGTCCTTCTTTTGGTTGCGACCGTGACTGTATAGTCTTTCTCCCACTTCCTACGATGGCAAAAATATCTCTGCTATAGGCACCTTGCATTTTGGAGAGATCAGATCTTATCGGATGACTGTGATAAGATGACCAAGCATTTTAGACCATTAATCTGGAAATATCTTGCTTGTAATCAAGATAATCAATTTGACTTTTGTAAGTTTTATGCTAATGTTTCAGTAATATATATTATAATTTATATAATTTTAAGATCTATGTGGCCACTTAAACAAAAACTACTCGACTACTACTATTTTGTCAATTTAAAAAAAAAAAAAAAAAATGAAATATCAATTATTTTAAGGAAATTTATCTAACATTTTCACAATAATGCATGCAATTGTATTTTCTTATGATATAAAATCACAAAGGGATTCCTTGTCATCATAAAGTTCTATAAATAAATCAATATAAATTAAAATTAGTAAAGAAATGTTTAATTAATATGTTGTATGAAGTAAATAAGACTTTCAAATTGACAAACTTGACAATTAGATAATGTCATGAGAGCTTACTAATGTCTAATGATATATATGAATTTGACTGCAGCTTGTAATATTGCAATTAAAAGCTAATATATATATTTGTGTGTATATATTTTAATAAGGCAGTCTATCGTTAGATGTATATGATTTAAATAAGAGTATATATCCTCTTATTTAAATCATGATTGATGACATGATTTTTGCCAAAAACATAAGTGTCGTAATCGAAACTCTCAATAGATTTAATAAAAGTAGAATTCAATGTACTAAAATGAAAGCCGAAATAAATAGGTATATGAAAAAGCTTATTTTGGAATCTGGAGTTTTTCAAACAAGTATAAAGACCTTCGAATTTGTTTTTGTGTATTTATGAGCAAAATGAAAATAGAGAAATTGTCTGTAATATTTTGTAATACTACTGACAAGTATTGTATACTTTGTATCTTTAACTGTATTTATAAAGTGGAAAAGAAAGTATTTTAATTAAATTATAAGGATTGTATTTGTCAATCTGCATAATTTCATTATAGGTTAGATGCCAAATGCAATTTCAAGTAACATTTATCATTTGCCATTCTGACACAGTTGGAACATTAGATACTTTGTATTTTTATCTGTATTTATAAAGTGGAAAAGAAAGTGTTTTAATTGAATTAAATGGATTGTATTTGCCAATCTGCATAATTCCATTATTGGTTAGATGTTAAACGCACAGTAGCATTTGTCATTGCCATTCTGTTAGTTTGGCAATTAGATGTCATGAAATCTTACTAATGTCTAATGATATGTATGAATTTGGCTGCCAGCTTGTAATATTGCAGTTACATGATCAAAGATAATTTGTTGCAAGACAGCAAGAAGTCGAAATTATCAAGCAATTCAATACGTTTTCAATGCTATTCATGTATGATTTAAATCATTTTTAAGTCTCACTATAATTTATCATGTTATATTTGCAGTTATTGTATTCTTTTTTTGTAATTCCATTTTCAATATTTTTTTTCAATTGTGTTGTTGTTGAATGTCCAAAAGTTCTGGTTACATTAAAAACATTTATTTTCTAATTTACTAAATTGTTTTTTAATTTTTTGACCTTAATAAATCTTATTTCCTTATGACCTAATACCTTATTTTCTCTAAACAAAAGCCTTCATTACAATTTTTGTATATTCCTTTTGTGGTGAATTGAGAACCATTAATTAGTTCATCATATTAATTCTAAAAAATGGTTTTCTACAAAAAAAAATTTTCTGCTGGAAATCTTAAAAAAAAAAAATTAATAAATGCATTTCTACGTTTTCGTCAGAAACATTTTAGAAAAAAAAATTTAAGCTGGGCAAATTTATTTTTATGGGCAAACTCTAATCGTATAAACAAGCATTAAAAAACTCTTGACTTACAGTTTTTTGCTTATACACATTTTTCTGCATTTGACATATGAAAGCACGTCATATTTGCACGTGAAATTTTGAAGGGTTTCATCATCATATAGTTTTTAAACATATTAAAATGTTTTCTAGAAAAAAATATGCTTTCCTTGCTTTTAAAAATTTTAAACAAAAATTTTCTCTTGTAGGAAATTCTTCTCATCAACTGACGAAATAAAAAGAAAATCACTTAAGTAGTGAAGAAGGTTCTGATTTTTTAGTAAGTAATTTTTTTTTTCCTCATTACTTCATTTTCTTAGTATAATTGAATAAAAGTGGAATTATTTAAATTACCATCATGTTTTTACAGTAAATTTAATGTGAAAATGTGTTTTACTCATATTCATGTATTAACAGTTTAGTAAAATGAAAGGTTATATACTTAAAAATGTTTAAAAATCGTGAATTGTAATTATTTCTTAACAGAGCCAATTTATTTCTAGGATAGTGTGTTGATTATAATGCTATTTTCAATAGCTACTTTAATGCATTTTTGATTTAATAATGGATAATTTGAAAAGGTTTTTTTTTTTTTTCTCGTTTGTAAAGTTAATAAAAAAAAAAGGTTTTAAAAAATAGCAGTGATTGCGAAAAAATGTACTAGTCATTCATAATTCTTTGAAGTAGAATTGTAGGCATCCATCTAAAGCAGATATATCATGAAATGTTTAACATGTGTGAGCACATTATAATATGAAATGTATTCTAGTACTTACAGGCAAATTCACATTTAGAATAATGAAAAAAATATTAAAACAGTGATGAAGATAATTATACGAATGGTTATATCTACGACATTTATAATCAAAAATCTCTTTCATTTTGCATAAATATCCTGCTATAAGATATTCTGTTTAAATAGAAATATTCTTCTATACAATATCCTGCTGTTGTTTGTTTATTGTTTCTTATCCCACTTGGTGGCCAAGCCCACGAGCCCATACGTACTTGATTGAAGGGGAAGGAAGCAGCTTCTGTTGTAATGGAGCACCCGTAGGTAGAAGTCTGACTTTGGCTCCGTGACGCTCTTACAGTCATGGGAGACCGGGACCTACGGCTTAAAGTGGATTCCGAACCACTGCAAACATCCATGAACCCGAAACCTGTGGCACGGAGCGCTAGACACTCGGCCATTCAGGTCCCAAATTTGTGAATGCCAACGGCACGCGGTGTTCCCAGGTGGTCACCCACCCAAGTACTGACCGCGCCCAATGATGCTTGACTTCAGTGATCTAACGAGAACCGGTATATTCAGCATGGTATGGCCGTTGGCTACATATATCCTGCTTAACATAAATATTCTGCTATACAATATCCTACTTAACATAAGTATTCTATTATGCAATTTATTGCTCACATATAGTTAATTTACAGTTTTAAAATAAGTAGTTGTTATTATTATTACACTATGGCTTTTAATTATTATAGTAATAATATTATTCTTTACAAACCCCACACCTCTTTACATTAATAATTCGCTTATACTAAATGGAAGTTTTAATTACTATTATTATGAAGTTTTAACTATTAGTTTATTACTATGAAGTTTTAATTAAAGTTATTATTTTTGTGATCATGTTTCAGAAATTATAATTTTATTATTCTGTACCATAATAATGTTTTAAATACTATATATTAATAACCTAAACAAGAAATATTTTTCAGTAACTTTTCGCATTGCCTCTTTATACATTAATGTATTATTTTCATACTAATTGATATTGTTCATTGATAGTAGTTCTCCTTTACGGTCATCTAGGCATTCATATTTTGGCCTCCATTTTGTTTTAAAAATAGTGACTATTTATTCTAGCTAGAACCATTTTCTAATCACAATTGCATGTTATTTCAGAGCATTGCCACATATTATTCTCTCCAGTTAAGTCCCATTTGTGTCAGCTGTAACTCCATATATCTGAAAAATCTTCCTTTAGCTAATGCATAAATTTGCAGCATCATATGATTTCTAGATTTCGTTAAATGATCCACCATTGAATTGACCCTCGCTCCATTAGCCATTTGTATCTCTGTAAAACAGTACGCATAAAACTATTTGCTTCATCCAAAATGACTGGCATTTTCTAATATAGCATTTTTGCAACAACGTGAAACATTTTCCCTAGATTCTGTTAACCTTTCGCATCACTTGCAGTAAAATTCACCTACCATAACCAAAGGGAAAATAACAACCATTGATTTCGAAAGAACCTTCTTCAAGTGCTTTTCCGAGAATCCGTGGCTCACAACGTTGGATCTTAACCATTTAGTAGATCTTCTCGTCTCCTTTTCCAGACATAGCTATCAGCTTTGGAGACTAAAAATTCGTGAGACTTTTTGGTATAGGGAATTTTAAGTTAAAAAGGGATTTTACGAAATAAGTACATCTATACTAAAATTAAACATATTATAAGGAATAAAATAATAAATAAAACATAGCTTTGGGACTTAGCAATACAAATATTAGTATTTCTCTGGGTGAAAACTATTTAAAACAGACTCATTTTCTCAATTAAAATTCTTGCTGAATAATTAAAATAAGTCTTTTCATTATATAAGAAAATTTCTTTGCATAATATTGTTTAAACTGAGTAAAGTATATTTTGATTTACCACTCTTTGTTAAACTTAAAATCACCCCTCCCCCTACCGTATCAAGGAATAGCAATCGATCCGAAACAAAACCCTTGCTAACGAAGCAGCGAATTTTAGGAAGGTGTTTGTTTCTCCAATTCTTAATCTTCAGTACAGCAAAATCTTCTTCAATGGCGTCCATCCATCGCAACTTGGGTCGTCCTCTTCCTCTTTGTCCCTGTGGCTTTGCCAAAACGCGCCTTTTACAGGGTTTAAATCATTCATTCTATATATATGAGCAGCCCAGTTTAATCTATTGATCTTAATTAATTTTATAATATCTGGGTCTTTATAGCATTTATAAATTTCTGCGTTGCACCGCCTTGTCCAACAATCACTTTCCCTAACACCTCCAAGAATAGCCCTTAAAATCTTCCTCTCAAATATACCCAAATAGGCCTCATCAGATCTTTTTCAAAGTTCAAATTTCAGAGCCATAGACCAAAATAGGTCTAATAAAGATTTTATATAACAAGTTTTTTTTCTGCTTATGAACTGTGATTTAAACAGATTTCTTAACCCATAAAAGGCTTTATTGGCAGACACAATTCTGTTTTGTATTTCGGGTAAGATATTATTATGACAATTAATTTCTGATTCTAGGTATTTAAAACTAAGTACAGATTCAAATGTTTAAGTGCCTAAGGTAATATGGGATATATCCTGACAAATGTTTCTTGAAGAAAGTATATATTTCGCATTCTCCTGGTTCATGTTTAGATTCAAAAGCCCTAAAGCTTCCTCCAAATCGAACTTCCTCATATACCTTCATTGGGGTTGTTATTCTAAATTACAATCATATTAGGAACCAATGTTAACCCATAGATTATTTGATTGCCAAACAAGCTCCTTGGGGTCAGGCTCAAATTGCGCAGAAACATGAATGTTTCAATTATTGGAAAGAAAAAAAAACATTAATACTTGACTTCTTTTCTGTGTTAATATAAATAATACCAGCAAAAAGTCTTTATTAATCGACCAAACAATATAATTGTTACATTATTTTTCCTATTCAAGTCGTTATTAATCGACGAAACAATACAATTGTTACATTAGTTTTCCTATTCGAGTCTTTATTAATCGACCAAACAATATAATTGTTGCATTATTATTCCCTATTCAAGTCTTTATTAATCGACCAAACTATAATTGTTACATTATTTTTCCCTATTCAAGTCTTTATTAATCAACCAAACTTTTAATCGAATTGTTACATTATTTTTTCCCTATTCAAGTCTTCATTAATCGACCAAACTATAAAGTCGTTACATTATTTTTGCCCTATTCAAGTCTTCATTAATCGACCAAACTATAATTGTTACATTATTTTTTCCCTATTCAAGTCGTTATTAATCGACGAAACAATACAATTGCTGCATTATTTTTCCTATACGAGTCTTTATTAATCGACCGAACAATATAATTGTTACACTATTTTCCCTTATCCGTAAATGCTACAACAACGGGATCATTTTCCTAGACTGCGTTTCACCTTGTGCATCGCTTCCACTAAATTTCGCTTTTACCTTCTCGTTTTCCATGTTCCTGACATGAACCAAGGAAAAGAACAACCATTAATTTAGAAAGAAACCTCTTCCAACTTCTTTACCTTCTTTTTACTACAAGCACTTTCCGAGAATCTGCGGCTCTTAGCGTTTATATTAAAAGCTCGGGCACTTTAAAATTTTTCTTTCCCATCTCTTTTGGCAGATCTGGGTCGTTCCAAGTATTATTATTTTTTTCGACGTAATGATGGCAGTCGGTACTTTTAAAAGCAAATTTATTTTTATTTACTTTTTTTTTTTTTTTTTTTTTCAACCTGAAAACTCTTATAATAGGGTAAGTGGAAGAAATCTGCTACACCCTACCCCGCAAATAGTGTAATTTAGACGTTATGGCATTTTTTTTAGTAAGCTATTTCTGTATAAACTGTTTTTTTTTTAAAGCAATTCAATTTGCTAAAAATTGGTTAGTAAGTTTTAATAAGAATATTGAAGTTACTTTTGTTATAACTAGTAATATTCATTTATAAAAAAAATTGTTTGAATTTTTTTTTTTTCAAGTGGTTTGCAAGTTTTTGAAAAAAAAATCTCTGTAAAACTTATATATATATACTAAATAAATTTGAAGATTATTGCACACAATTGATTATGTATGTATTGTATTATAAGTGAGAAACGAAAACACCAGTGTCTGACCTGTGTCCGAATATATATAACGAATTACTTTGATTTAAGTGCAATTATTTATATCATTATAAGCTTTATTAAAGTTAGTATCAAGGTCGTAAGTATCTCCAATAATAAACTCTCTAAGCTTTTTGTATTTTAATCCAAATAAATTAATATACGAGTCATTTTAAGATTAAAGATGATTTCAGATACAGGTGTTTTCGTTTCTTATTTATAATACAATATCATACAATACATACACAACCTTCAAATTTCTGTAGTTTCGCCAACATTTTTATTTGATTCCAATCAAACCAAAACTTCAACATCTCTTTAACCAAACATATAATTAGGCATTATGCATTTAAATATTTCATATAACGAATTCTTATAACTTTATTATTAATTTATAACGTGACAATTAGGAATTTATCGCTAACTACAAACGTACTCATCAATACTTATTTATCAAATACTTAGGTACAACATTGGCACTGGCAATCACACTTTTTTTGTTAGTAGAAAGAGCTTAGTAGAATCTATTTTTGAGCATAAACAAAAGAGAAGAGAAATCTTTTTCGACAAAGCATTCAATTTGATAATTTGGTTTCAAACATAAACCCGAGAAATTAAGTTTCTTTTTTAAAAATTGTGATGTAAATGAGTTTTAAAAAAAAAAAAAGAATTATTTTTAGAGACTCGGTAATTATTGTAAGCAACCCACTCATTCTTCTTTCTAAACATCACGCTGACTTCTACGGAAAACAATCCCTGAAAACCCTTCTAATCTGCTTGCTAATCTGCCAGAATTGTTACCCTAATGGCACGCACCAACCAGTGACGAAAAAATCCCCCATGGTAAAATAAATAGCAAAAACCTGAATGCGTCACAAAAGCTAGGTGACAGATCCCGATAATTCCTGCTGAAAATAGAAGCCCGAAAGAGAGTGGGTAAAAAAAGCAAGACGAGGGTCCTTGCAATTTACCAATCTTTAATCAACAAAATCCAATTCCTTCTATTTTACTTTATTTTATCTTTTTTCACTACCGGATGGATAAATCTGATGGCGATGGACAACGTATACAACGGGGAAGATCCCAGATTATTTTATTACCATGCGTGGCAATGGCGGGAATAATTGGTTTTCACCACTGAGCAAAGAAAGGAAGGTTGAAGAACGATTATTACTGGACGATTGTGCCACCCTCTTCTCTTCCATCCATCCCATTCTGTGCGGTGTCGGTGTAATCGTGTTTAGGCGGTTTTCCTGATTGAACAGGGTTTCAGAGATAGAGTGAGAGTGTGCAAAAGAAATAATGAGATGTTGGCGATAGATAAAAGGGGGGTAGGGTGGCAGGCAGGCTGTAGAAAGGTTTAGTTGAAAGGAAAATTAGATGGAGCGATCGAAATTCGATTATATTTATGGGAATGATTTTCCTCTCCCCATGAATGTAGGAGTAGTTGGTGGACGCAAAAGGGATGAGGTTTGCGATTAATAGGGTATTTTTCAAATTGAATTGTGCGGGCTGCTGGGTGAATAAGTGGTGTTGATGTGAATATTGAAAATTCGCTTTGTTATGGGAATGTATTAGTATTCTTTTGTTAGCGTCAGCGTTTAATATAGAAAGTGTTCTGAGGATTCTCACCAGGTTAGAAAAATTTCACTTATTTTATTTAAATTTCATGGCTTTTGTTCCAAGCAATGCTTAAAATGATTATATTTTAAAATTTTTTTACTAAATATGCTTTTAAGCTAACAAAAGAAGGTAATTGTTAATTACCCTACCCCGTAAAAAGAAAACATCTCAAACATCTAATGTCTTGAAATCTGGCCATGGCCAAAATGGCATGACATGTCTTGAAATCTGGCAATCTAGACAGATGGCCATGGCCCACCATGGGGCTGCCATTGATGATGATGAATTGTTTAATTAAAGATTATAGAGTAACAGTGTTTTGTTTTAAATAAGTCTTGACCTATAATTGTTTTTTTTTTTTAAAGTATGTATCAGACAATATGGGTTTATGAAAGTTTGAGAGAAAAGGTGAATAAAAACTATGATTAGAATTGGTACATTGCTTAATCTCATTCAATCATCAACTCACCGTTGATTAATTAGAAGAACGCTAATTGGTGAACAGAAGAAGATATTATACATAAGTCCCGCTAACGGATAACTATAATTAATGGAGGGGAAATAAAAAGAAGTTGCATAAGTAATTATTACCTTAATTGACTTTTAATTGGGAAAGTAATCCACTCTTACTAAATTAAGTCTAGAAAATTTGGCTTACTGATATCGCCAAATGTATACTCCTAAATTCGCATTAAATAAAAATTATAAAAATATAATTACAGCGCATATATACATACTGTTGCAGGATAAAAGATAGTGTCTTTCTTCTATTATTCTCTCTAAATAAATAAAAATTATGACTAGTAGTAATTTTTTTTCTTGAAATTTGCAAGATCTCCTCTTGTATCTCAAACTATCACACGAGGCTTACATACATATGGAATCAACAGAGAATAATAAAAACATTAAATAAATGGTAAATTCAAAAGTACACATGATATTATAAAAGAGAAAAAGAAATAGATTTAAGAAACATCAAAATAAGTATGAACACAATTACAAAAGGCTGTAAAAGCAGGCTTCGTATTAACACATTGACAAAAAAATAATTATTAAAAATTTTATATCCTTTATCAAAGCTACAACTTATATTCTTCTGAAGATTTAAAATTACATTTCTTTCCATCAAAATTTTTTTCATTGGAAAATAACTTAGGAAACATATTGAAAGAAAATAATTCATGTATAAAAATAATACAATAACAAATAATATTATAATTTACACTACAAAAATTCTTAAAAAAATTCAGAATAACAGATTTATTTTTTTAATATATGCACACCGGCAATTGCTAAATTTCTAATTATGTTCTTAAGAAATTAAACAAGGAATAGACAAGAATATAAAACTTAGAAATCTGAAATAAAAGAATTTATCAATCCTTTTTTTTTAATGTACATTTCAAGATTTAAAAATTAAAGAATTCCCATTTGTATCAGTAGACAAAATATGATTCTTATTATATTTGACATTATACTTGTATCTAAAAAACTTTGCACTAAAACTTTGTACTATATAAATTTATTTCTAATAGGCAATTTCTATCATCTCTATACTAAACTATACTAAAAAATTAAAAAAAAAAATGTGTTCATTTTCTAAGAAAATCTTCTAAAGGAAACAAAATTAAAAGTTTTTTTTCAAAGATTCTAATATAGTTGATTGAGTTGTGGATAGTAAATCTCTGGGAGGAGAAAAATGACAAAATAGTAAGAAGACCAAAGAGGAAGAGGAAAAAAAAGAAGATCCATCCTTTCCTCCCTTCCGATTGTGGGATTAGGAAAAGAGAGTTTTCTGGGATGTGATTGAAACTGTCACAATCGATACGCTAGCGACGTGGAAATACTTATTAGAAAAGTTCTGACTCCTAATAACTCGGGAAATGAAAGTTGAAGATGGCGTGGGATCTCTTTTTTCCCCCTTTTGGGAAGTTTGTTTGTAAGAAATCATTTTATAGTCAGAAGGAAGCTTCTTTTTAAACTAAAAATAAACTCGTAAATTTGTAACTAAATATATCCTATTCGAGTTCAAATGAAAAATGCTTGTTGGATATAACGCTAATTACCATTATACAGAACTGTTCAATATAGAAATTGATTTATTTATATAATAACAATGTTTAACCGGAATGTTTGTGCGCTTCTAACTATTTTGCTAAGATTTGGTTCTTCTACCACTTCTTAGCGGCCTGATGGCCAATTGATTAGCGCTCTGGCCTTGGTACCACAGGTATCGGGTTCTAATGCCGGTGACATGGATGTTTGTAGGGGTTCGGAATCCACTTTTTAAGCCGTAGGTCCTGGTCTCATATGACCGTAGAGCGTCACAGAGCCCAATCAGATTTCTTATCACCCACATCATTCCCAAACTTAAAAGCTCAGCTCTAGGCACCAGTGATGTGGTGTCGTGAATAGTAGTAGTTGGTACTACAGGCAATTTCGAATCCTGGTGGCATGGATGTTTGTGAGTGGTTCGGAATCCACGTTAAACTGTAGGTCCCTGCTAATTAGCTCAAAGTGTGCACAAAATGACCGTAAATGACCAAAGTGTGCACAAAATGAGAGTGGCAAACCAAATCAAATCTACCATTGCTGTGAAAAACAAGTACATTCGGTGAAGATTCTAAATATAGAAAGAAGGCAAAAAACGGAACGGAAGTGGTACGGAATCCACTTTAAACTGTTGGTCCCTGTTTGACATGACTGTAGAGCGTTAGACGTAGGACTAACAACCTTACTCCGTAAAAAGAAAGGTCTTTGGTATCCCA
>BPLR01017230.1:0-66189 GCA_021605095.1 Caerostris extrusa | reverse complement strand
GTAATCTACCGGGTCCAGTAGTGAATCCAAACCATCCAGGGACCCACTCAAACACACATAAAAAAATTTAATAAAAATCGGTCAAGCTGTTTAGGAGAAGTTCAGTGAACAAACACACGTACAGAAAAATTATATCAATTGCAGCGTAATCTACCGGGTCAGTAGTGAATCCAAACCATCCAGGGACCCACTCAAACACACATAAAAAATTTAATAAAAATCGGTCAAGCTGTTTAGGAGAAGTTCAGTGAACAAACACACGTACAGAAAAGATTATATCAATTGCAGCGTAATCTACCGGGTCCAGTAGTGAATCCAAACCATCCAGGGACCCACTCAAACAAAAAAAATTTTAAAAATCAGTCAAGCTGATTTCAATCAAAATCTACCGGGTCCAGTAGTGAATCCAAACCATCCAGGACCGTTTCAGGAGGTTTAGAATTCAAAGACAAACACACGTACAGAAGAATTATTATATATATATATATATGTTCGTGTTTTCAATGCTGGACGCTCGTCCTAAGGTCATTCGCCATTGATATGTCATGTGCAGTACCATTCATCATGAAGTGTTCATTGCACTCATGGTATTTGTTTTCACGAGTAATGTCTATTGTTCCTTTTTATGCATCAATGGAAAAAAACAATAGACATGAATGAGTGGAATTGAATGTAAAGATATTCAATTTGAATTATTTTAATTAAATATCTCATTGATTGAACTTAATTAATTCCCCACTTCTCTTGAAATTCTGAATGTTCACCAATCAATAGGCATGAGGAATCTCATTCCTAAACTGATAAATATCAATAGAAAGAATATGAGATTCAATATTGCCATTCGGCAGACCTTGAAACCTTACACGCGCTTTTAACTCACGACCACAAAGCTACTTTAATTCCTTTTCTTGGAAAAAAAAAATAATTAGTAGATAAACCGTGGTGTTTGGAGAAAAAAAAAAAACCCAGTAGTTACTTCACCTGTCGAAAGTGGTAGCGAGCTTAAAATTTTTAACTCCCGACTTAATCCGGGATCTCAGATGCTCAAGGTCGGATTAGTCACAAGTAAAAGGCAAGGTCTGACTCAGGTAAAGCCAAACCGGCTTACGCATATGGGAGAGGTGGCCGCGGGACGCCATTTGGAAATTCTCTGTGGCAAGAAGGGGTGGGGAACAGGTGCATACATGCGATGCCGTGCTGTCATTAAAGCCTCGAAGAAGGATGCTGAGCTGCGCTTGCACAAATGTCTGCCAAATTGGTAATTACAGAACTAACGAATGAACCAGTACTCTCCAAATAGTTTTATTTAGTTCTTCCTTTAAAACAATAATTAATTCTTTTTAAGCAATCAAATACAGAGTGTATAAAATTACAATTGTAAATCCTAATATATTTTTAGCTAAAGTATTATTTTAAACTAAATCATACAAATAATTAGATACCTTTAATAAGGAATTTGATAGGACATTGGACATTTACCAGTCAAGATTTTTGTAGGCTATTTACCAAACTGCCCATTTTCAAAATTTATAGTGTACAACAACTTTTCGATTCTTTATCTATTATATATAATTCCCGTGTCACGATGTTTGTTCGGGATGAACTCCGAAACTAACAATCCGATTTTAACTTCTTTAAAAAAAAAAAAAATGCGTGTTTTGTTCCAACTTGAGAGATAGAATAGTTATTATTCTGATTTTTTTTTTTTTATTTAAATGCAAAAATCGACGATTTTCATATTTCGTCATTTGGCGCAACTAAAATTTGCGATTTCTCATCCGATGGAAGTAATTTTGAAAGTACATTCAAAATACAAGGTCAGGTGTACCATAAGATCGGGTCGTTCATGTCAATACCTACGACATAATATTAACGAAGAGCCAAAATTTCTTCAAATTTATTTTATGTGCAGTTCTGAAGAACGTGTGACAACTCGATGTCAGTATAATTTTATCGAACAAGCAGTACAAAGAGCTATTGTAGAATTGTTGGATAATCTTTAGAAAATCATAACCAACTTATTAAATTATTTAACGAATTTATTTATTTTGACGAAAGATAGATTAACAAGAAATATTATTCATCGCTTAGTTCTTAGATAAATGAAAGTAATGATTATTAAAAATTAAATTTGGTAAAATAATTATAAAAACAGTGTTAAAAATCAACATTAACCTCATTCATTAAATTAATAAAAATTAAACATTTTCTATTCGTTGAAGCTTAATTTGAACTTTTCATCATTCTTTACCAATCACCTCCTTAACAATACCAATTATAGTATCTAATAATTGAAAGAAATACAAGAAAGCCACAGCAACGTGGCCGGGTCTGCTAGTAGAAATATAATTCTTATTTGAATTTTGAAATGGTGTGAAATTCTTAATAGATTTTTATTTCTGTCCCTTTTTTTTTCTTTTTTGGACACTGGTGGGCTTCGTGTTATACACTGCATACCACAACCAGACGTCCGGGTTTGTATGTCGTATGGGACAAATCCCGGGAAAATTTCCATCCGAAAGTTTAAATGTCGATGCCAGACACTAACACATGCTATCACAATTGGCATCGAGATTTTACGTTTATGAAAGCAGTGGCTCCAAGGGCCATAGCAGCTGATTCGAATTTTGAGTCTTGCACGCTAATAGCGCACATTACCAAGGATAGATATTTAATTAATATAGTAATAACATGTACAATAATTTTGTTTTCTCTAATGAATACAAATTTCAACATACGTGCATGAATATTGTTAAGCGATCTCAAATTTTAATTATTCCGCAAAACAAGATTAAAATGAAGTTAAGCACTGAAATGAGATAATAATATGGAATATAGCATACAAAAAATTGCATTTTAACAATACAGTTGGGAAGATATTTTATAAATGCGTTTTTAAAAAAAAAGAATAGAGCCTAATTTCGCCTGATAATTAAATTAATAGTAGAGATTTTCCAATATTTCATCTTTTTTATTTTATTTTTTCAGAGTACCACATTTAAATTCTTAGAAACAATATTTTTTACCTTTACTAACATTTAAACAGCCAATAATTAATTGTGATTAAAATATAAATGAATTAAGATGAGGTTTGGTTTGTCGCTCTACGTCATTTTGTGCACACGAGGGCTAAATAGACCGGGACCTACAGTTTAAAATGGATTCCGAACCACTCACAAACATCCCTGCCTCAAGCCAGGATTCGAACCTGAAGCCTATGGTACCAAAGACCAGAGAGCTAGCCACTTGGCCATCAGACCGTTTCTCATAGCAGTAGATGTTTTTCTTGATTTCTTTTATTAAGATGAGAAGGTTAAGGAGTTTGTCCCATTGGCACTCTGTAATCGATAAGCCAGTTGCCAGTCAATATTTCATCGGCAACAATCTTTCAAACAGTAAAATTTCCATATAATAAAATGCATATAAAAGAAAGATCTTCAGCATACAGATTATTTTCATAGAATTTCATTCGCTTCTTCAAAACACTAGATTAGAAAGGAGAAGAAAAAAAAAAAAAACCCATGGATTTTAAAAGAGAATTTTTTTGCAATTCTAAATTACGTTATTCTAAATGATAGATTTATATTATTATACTAATCCATGTCCAATTCAGTTTATCCCCCGGGGAATGCAAGAGACCAGGGGGAAAAATTGGAAGAAATATCCCAAACATGTTTAAAGGTCACCCGAGGAATTCGTAATTGTAGTCATTTAACATGGGATGACCTCGGTAGGATCTGCAAAAGAAAGTTGTAAACAAACTGGACACGTATGCTACAGAGTGAGGGTACATTTTTTTTACATGTTTTGAGAACCAGTTTTTTTTTTTTTTCTTTTCCCCTCTCACCTCCATGTGAAAAGACAATGAAACAGAAATGATAGATAAACAAAAAAAATCTTCTCAATATAGTCATCACACGTTACATTCTTTCGCATCACAATGTTCTGAATTGGTGCCAAAAACGGAAGGTTTTCTTTTTCAACAGAATATTCAAGCACGTGTTGGAATTTAGATTTATGATAATAGCATAAAGCTAAAAAACGAACTGTTAAAAAAACGGTGTTGAGTCTCGAATGCGTAATTTGTAACCAATGGCTAAAATTGCATACAAAGGGAGGGGGAAGTCATGTCATTGCAAAAGTGCGATGAACTACATTGACCAAAAGTTCAGAATTAGCCGAGGTATTTCTTAAATAATAAACCGACACAACATTGTGAATCTAAATAGTTTGTTAAAGCTTTACAGAATAGTTTAATAATATTTTTGAATATATCCATTTCGAAACTTTTTAATCTTAAAAATTAAAACTAATTTTCTTTAGTAGCGTGGTTTGTCGCTTTGTCGGTCATTTTCTGCACACTTTGGGCAATTAGACTGGGAACTACAGTTTAACGTGGAATCCGAAACACTCACAAACATTCATGCCACTGCCAGGATTCTAACCTGGTCAACGTTCAGTGTGGTTTGGATTGTCGCTCTACGGTCATCTTGTGCACATGAGGGCTAAACGGACCGGGACCTACAGTTTAAAGTGGATTCCGGACCACTACAAACATCCATGGCACCGCCGAAACTCGAACCCTGTGGTACCGAGCGCCAGAGCGCTAGCCAATTGGCCATCAGGCAACCGTATTTTCTTTAAAATGATATTATATTAGTGATTTGTCCTAATTTCTCTCAACATTAAAATTCTTTTATAAAAAATGTTAACACAAACCAATAATTTCAGAAATAAAGTTATATACAATATATTTATTTGGAATTGAAATATTGCATTATTTCCATATACTCTTATAAATTTTTCTTTCAAACAAATTTATTGTATACTATAGTTGTATTATACTGTATTTTTTATATTTGTCCCTTTTAAACTTTTATTCCTTACTTAGAAATTATAATAATAATAAAAAAATTATATATATGCATAATTTTTTATTAATTAAAAATTAAATAAGTTAATTTCTTAATAAATTAATATATCTCTGCTCCTTTTTCTATCTAATCAATAGGCTTTGCTTAAAAAACTTCTCTCATTCACAAAGCAGGAGATAGAGGTTGCTATGCAACCAAGGCTCTCCCCGTCAACCTAACAAATCGTCTTCGTCGCTAAGTTGTATTTATTTATTTTTTTTCATATTAATAATGCACGTAATTCACATTAGCAAACATATATATATATAAGAAGTAAAATAATTTAAATTTCATTTGAAACAATATATTCTCTTCTGGTTAGATTTATTACATTAACATATATTTTATAGTTCTTATAGTCATAATATTGCAATTTTGCATTATATACATAGTAAAAGAATACATACTTAATTTAATTTATTCTATACAGAATTAAAAATAAGCTAAGCCCATCAGGATTTTAAAAACATGCGAAAAAGAAAGTAATAGAATAAAATAAAAAAATTTTCGCGATTATAATCCTTTTACAACTATGACATAATATCTCTTTGATAAAGTTATTGACTGAATTATTTGTTCAAGATTTTGATTGTTTGTTGGTGGTTCGGAATCCACGTTAAACTGTAGGTCCCGGTCTGTTTGCTTAAAGTGTGCATAAGATGACCGTAGAGCGACAAACCAAACCAAGATTTCGATTATGTTGATAAAATAGTTTTGTTATCTAGCCACCGTCTATTATTTTGATTAATAAAGCAAGAGAACTCAATTTCACTCATACATAGATTATAAGGTCATATATCATATACAGACTGCATACAGGTTGCAATATACCTAGAAATAATTACAATTGGCATACAAGTTGCAATATACAACTTAGAAATAATTACAACTGGCATACAAGTTGCAATATACCTAGAAATAATTACAACTGGCATACAAGTTTGCAATATACCTAGAAATAATTACAACTGGCATACAAGTTGCAATATACCTAGAAATAATTACAACTGGCATACAAGTTGCAATATTAGAAATAATTACAACTGGTATACAAGTTGCAGTATACCTAAAATAATTACAACTGGCATACAAGTTTGCAATATACCTAGAAATAATTACAACTGGCATACAAGTTGCAATATAACTAGAAATAATTACAACTGACATACAATTTGCAATATACCTAGAAATAATTCGCAAATTAATACAATATGATAATGAATGTAATGAAAGAACATAAGTTTAAAATATAGTTATTAATGTACAATATCTAGATTATTAAAAGTTGAACTAACTGATAATTTAAAAAAAAGGGATATAACAGTACCGAGGTTTAAATTTATATGTGATTGATGAGTTTGCCCTCCATTAATATTGATGAACTTTTATTCATAATTTGGTTTGAGACTTTCAATCAATAACAAACATAGTGCAATACAGTGTTTAAAAGATTTTAGTAAAAGTTAAAATGGTAAGCGATTGAATCCGATAAATCATTGTAGTTTACAACCAGCTACACGAGTGAACAGAAGTTAAAAGCCACAAAAACTTTGAGTGACATAATCTCCGAACCTTCGGTTGGTTAAAACAAGGGGGCAGGTGTCGATCGACTCCAGGTAAAAAAAAAAAAGTTGGGGAAGACAATAGGAAAGAAACCAGTTCTGTTTCCGCTGCATGCAACAGCAGCGGAAGTTGTGCTTCACAATGCATGTGTGAGTAACATCTCCAGACCACGAACTAACGGCCTGAGCAAGGGAAAGTGTGTCGCCCAAGTAAAGGGGAGATTCCGCATGAATGCATTTCGCCCCTTTCATAGACGAGGACTGCTGGTTAATTCCGGCGTGATTAGGTATGCAGATAGAGAATGACTCGTTAAGTAAATGGCCGATTGTGAAAGAGAATAAGTGATAAGGAGGGCTGGATGACCCGAGATGGCTTGTGACGCACGGGTTGGCAGCAACTGAAAATGGACGTGGCGGCATTTCATTGCTTCTGACAAGAGAATCTTCGAATTTTGTTTAGATTGTAACCTTCTTTGGAACTTGTTTTGCAAGATTTAACTCATTCCTTTTGTTGTTGTTTTTTTCTGAAGATATTTTGAATCGACTAACACGCTGTATTTGGCAGAAAATCCTTATATGCTGGAAAAATTTGTTGTTAGTAATTAAAATCCCTGAAGATTTATTAGTTTTCTTTAAAACGTTTTCTTACATACTGACATTTTTTCATTTCAACAGTGAAATTATTTAACGAATTTTTTTTTTTTTTTTTTTTTAGTCCTTATAAATCGTTAGTTGTTCTAATGTAACTAGCAACATACAAACAGTCTTTATGCCATAAACAAGGGCTGCACCACTGTTACTCATTTAGCACTACACAGGGGGCACGCGTAGCTTTGAAGATATGCTACGGACGCGAGTAACACTACTCCCACAACGCTCTACGATCCTATTAGACCAGGACCTAAGGCTTAAAGTGGATTCGAACCACTGCAAACATCATGGCACCTCCGGAACTCGAACCCGAAACCTGTGGTACCGAGCGCCAGAGAAATCGTTATCGTTAGTACCATCCAAACCAATTTAAGAAAGAAAAAGACAATTAGTTTCATTTATTAATTTTAATGTAAGAAACATAACTGCAAACATCTCTCTTCTCTCCCATTTTTTTTTTTTTTTTTTTTAAAGAAATTAATGTAAAGGGTCATAGAAAAGTAAGATCACAAAATCTTTAAAAAAAAAAAAAAAAAAAAAAAAAAAAAACCTCACAACTCAAAAAATTATTCACAACATTCTTTCGTTAGATTAGAAATGACTTAGATTTTAAGAATATCTCTATATATTTCGATACATGCTCTTTTTTTGTTGTTCCATAAAAGTAATCAATATCATCCCACATTCTGTGGATCACCGTTGACAAAGCTGATACAGAGAGTAGAAATATTAGTAATTTCAACTCTCTAAATTTAGTAATTTCTACACTGTACATAAGAGTTTTGATTTGATTTGTCGCTCTGTGGTCATTTCGTGCACACTTTTGGGCTAATTCGACCGAGACCTACAGTTTAAAGTGGATTTCGAATCACTACTATTACTACACCATACAACATCACTGTGAGTTGTCCCTTTACAGTTTGGGAATGATGTGAGTGAGAAGTTTAATTGGGCTCTGTGACGCTCTACGGTCATATGAGATCGGGACTTATGGCTTAAAGTGGATTCGAACCACTAACAAGCATCAATGATAACGCCAGTATTCGAATCTGATGCCTGTGGTACCAACGACCACAGCGCTACCCAATTGGCCATCAAGATTTTTTGAAACATTCCTACAACAAAAATGATAGTCTAATAAGATATGAGCTAAGATAAAGAATAGAATATGGGTACGCGATGCGTCTGAAAGATGGATATAATTTAACATTGAATGGTCAGGTAACTTTTTATAAAATCACAAAAATAAACAAACCAACAAACAATAAAAATCATTTCCATTTTTGTATGTTCTTCAATAATATTTAAGTCTCATTTTTAGTTATATCCAATGATGGAGCATTAGTGCTATCAGACCATAGTTTATAGGCTTGTTAAGTTGTTAACGTTTATATGATAACGACATCACTTTGTTGTGTAAAAGATCACTCCAAGAAATGATGCGAGAACATATAAGTCCTACAGCAAAGGTTTATAAATGTAATTACCCAACATATCCTGTGTTAGAAAAAAATCCTAAAATCTCTATACAGGCAACTCGATTATCGATGCTAGACTATCATAATCGCCCCTAAATCTACAAGTTTCTTCAAGCATTGCAAGCGCATTTCAATTTGGATGTTTTTCAAGCAGCGTGTGCAAGAAAATTCAGATTAGTACCCACTCTCACTTGCAAATTACCACAGGCTCATGAACGGATCCTTACATTTGAAATTCGGCTTATAGATTTGACATTCTTATAAGACTGTCATCCAAATTGTAAATCGGATTCAACGGATGTATTTCATTCCAAGACTTAAAATATGATTACTAAATAAGAAGATTCTGATTTTTAATTTTCCTTTAACAACTGCTCCAAAAAAATTTAACTGAGTCTAATCCGAGACAATTCCAACTAACACGTATTCCGGATGGCGTGTAGAAAAGCAGAAGAATGGCCTGGAGTGGCTGGGTTGCTCTTGAAATTATTCCTGACATTCACGGTCCAGCAGTCATAATCGCCTAACACGGGTTATGGCGGCGGATTTCCTGCCGACAGCACACTCAAGCATGATCGCAATGAATGGAAGGAAGAGGAAAATTTGGCAGGAATATTCAAAATGTGTGTCGTTGGGGCTTAAGGTCGCGGGAAGATGGTGATTAAGGAACCAAGACAGCCCTGAAACTGCTCAGCCACGCATTCTTTCGTGTCCAAATGAAGTCAATCCCATTCGACAAGAGTGTGTTAATGACGAAGCTAAACAAGCCGAGAACACCAGCTGATCTCCTTGGAGATTAAAATGACTGAATTCTGAACAAGTAGTTTTTATTCAACTTATATAATCTTTTCTTAAAATCTAATTTAGGATACAGTGAGAAACTAAAATTTCTGGTGGAGTGTTTGAAAACTTGTTAGATTCAAATATTGTTGTTGTGCAATACAGAGGCAGTTAATCTTCATGCCATAAGCAAGGGCTGTACGATGTTACTCATTTAGCACTACCCAGGGGGCACTTGTAGCTATGCTACGGACGCGAGTAGCACTATCCCCACAACGCTCTACGATCATATTAGACTGGGACCTACGGTTTAAAGTGGATTCGAACCACTACAAACATCCATGGCACTGCCGCGACCCAAACACGAAACCTGTGGTACCGAGCGCCAGAGCACTAGCCATTTGGCCATAAGGCTCCCAGATTCAAATATGATTGCATAAAATTATATATTCAAGGTATTTTCCTTCATGAATATATATATATATATATTTATATTTCGCAAAATTTATAAATGTAATAACAAATTCGCTAGAACTGACTCGTTTTATAAAACATGGAAGATTTCTTGCTTATTCAAAAATTAAAACAAAAGAATGGAGATTAAAATTTGCATGCAATTACATCATAAACAGCTATTATTAATAATCAATTATCATGCAATTACTGCATAATGATATTTGAGTATTAATTATATGCTTATGTAGATCTCACTTCATTTAATTTTTTTGATTGCTATTTAGAAAACAATAGTTTCTTTTTTCTTAATGTATAAATATGTAAATAATAATAAAAAAAAAAACTTGAAGAGTAAACAGTTTCCGAGGAGATGGTTTTTCAAACTTTTTGATATATTTGCTAAAGTATATTGCATTGTCTGATTAAACAATAAATAAAAGAGTTGAAATTTTCTTTTTTTTTTTAATACAAACATAAATGCAAATAATAAAAAACAACATTTTCAAACATTTTCCCTACAGAATACTAGAGTTTTCAATGTTTCTATATATTAAATCACATTTTTTTTAAATTCCAAAATGACTTAGTACTGCTATTTCTTGTGAAATTTTTAAAAGCTAAATATGATTCATATTTCAAACGCTTAATGACAGGGCATACGTTGTAAGAAAGATAGCATACCACACAAAATTATGAATATTAAAAAAATGTACAGCATCGATAAATGATGAACACGTGTGTAGAAAGTGATGTACAATTAGGAATTAACGGTTAAGATCTTAAGTTGATGGTTCTTCATAAATATTATAATGGTATTTGGAAGAAAAAAAAGGTTTTGCTATATCAAATCTGTATTATAAGGCAGTTTGGAAGATGTTCTTATTTGTAAAAACCACGTATAACGACATCTATTTAATATAGTAACACTAAGTCAGTGTAGCTTATAAAAAAAAAATTATATACTTTTATAAAATATAATTGTGCTAATAATGCTTCAAAATAAAATACCACTCTTAAATGAAATCGTAATATATCTTATGTTCGACATTTGTTAAAGACCAAGACTAATAATTCCCCCCCTTCAAAAAAAGGTTTAATTATGTGAAAATTTTTTTTTATTACACACACTAATTTTAGTACAAACTAGCACAACTAGACTAGTAGTTTATTTGCATAATTATGAGACTGCTTTCCAATCAAGAGATAATAAAAATTACAATAACACCTGCATTAATAACTTGCAATGCATTTCCAGAAATTATGCAATTTTGATGGCTTTATAAAATTCTTCACTAAACATTTAATTCTGCAATAATTCCGTAGGTAATTTATTGGAAAAATGAACACTTTCTGCGTATTCTGTAAATTATTGATATTAATAGGGCAGATGACTAAGAAAGTGCTTTTTTTTATATCGCCTACTTTTACACAATGAAAATAATATGAAATGCAATGTATAATTAACATCAGGTGTTTGTTTGTTTATATATATATCAGAACAAAATTGGCAAGACGACTTTATGCAAAAAATTTTAATTAACCTGATGTAAATTGATGCCGAATTAAGTCAAGCTGAGTAAAAATTAAAACACAACACATTAAAAATTAAAATAAAGTTAAAAGATCGATCTGGGAAAAGAGTTAAAAATTATAAACAACATATTCAACTAAGCAGTCATTAAATTCTGCACTTTTTCTCCATATAATACACAGAAGCAACACATTTAGCATTTGAAACAAAAATACACATTTAACATAGCTCAAGAGAACTTTCTCTGGTTAGCAAAAATGCATTTTTATTTTTATCTCAGGCAATCAATCAATCTCTTAACTTAATTTTAAAAAGAATAATGTTCCCCTACCAACTTCAATCCATTTTCGTTGCGTGGGATAATCGAAAATGAAGTGACCCTTGGGTTTGGGGGAGGGAAGGGGACATTCAAACAAGGAAAGTGTGTTGTGGAGCAGGTGGGAAACACCCTCTTCGCAAAGATGGAATGCAGGTTGCCTGAGGTGGTAACTCCTACCTGTGTGGTACGGGCTTCACCTCTGCCCGGCACTCAAGGACGATGGGCATTTTATTGGGGCCAGCAAACACAATGGAAATAGATGAATCGCCGTTTGAGAATGTGGCTGGTGAAAAATGTGTGTTTACTTACTGATCTTGTAGTGCAGCAGCAGCAAAAAGATAGCTTATCACAACCAATAACAAAGTTACAATAGTGCAGACAAATGCTTCTGAGTGGCTGGTGCCAAACTGCAAACGTTCAAAAAATGCAGTTGCAGATAGAGTTGTGTGAGTTTGTAAATATTACCGGCCTTTGCAAAATGATAAATGACCACAACGAGTGTAACAATGTCAGGTGCAGTAGTGAGAAAAACAAAGCTTTAAAAGGTGCAGTAGAGTGAAGCATTAAAATTTTATCAATAAAATTTTAACTGAAATAAAATTAAGCTATTGTGTTTTTACTTTACAATTCACATGTTGGATGAAATCGAATTAAAAAAAGTCAAAATTTAACATGCTGTGAAAACGAAAATAAAGTAATTTTGGATTTTCCAGAAATTAAACTACAGCAATTTTTTAAGTCCCCAATGTATATTTGATTCTCCACTAAAAAGACATATTTTACAATCATTTTTTATAATGTTCTTAAAAGATCTTTTCAAAAGTAGGTTACACATAACGTCATTGCAATAAATGCGTCATTGCAATTTTTAGTGTTTTCCAACACTAAAAACTTTTTATTAATTCTAACATGATTATCCGAAATTTTCTTTAAGAATTAGCATCAATAACTTACATTTTATTTAACTAATTCTAAATGAGACCTAAATTCTTACAGAAAAAAACCTTTTAATATTCTATAAGATAAAAAGTAGTCTAAATTATAGGGTGCCTGGGAAAGGAATTCCCTTACATCAATTACATAATAAACTTAACAAGTTTATTATAACATGTTTTCACAAATTAGAAGGAGTCAATGGATCTTACTATATATAGCTTTCCTATCTGTATTTCCCATTCTTAAATCAGCAAAAGATCCTGATGTAAAATCATACATCCTACTAAAACACTATTGTGCGTTAAACCTATAATTAATCCTCTTTGTTGACACTTCTCTATTTTTGGCCTCTTCGAATATAGCGGCCTAATCGCCAATTGGCTAGCGCTCTGTCTTTTGATATTCCACGCTTTTCAGGTTCGAAACTTGGCGTTGGCATAGGCGTTTGTTAGTGGTTCTGAATCCACATTAAACTGTAAGTCCCAGTCTAATTAAGCCTAAAGTGTGCACAAAATGACTGTAGAGCGACAAATCGAACCAATCTTCAAACATATTGTTGCATGTACAAGAAAGGACTCACGAGCAATGTACTCGTCCCACAATTTTGTAAATATCACAATTTTTGAAATTTTTAATTTTTGCAACAGTGGATAAGGGATATAAAGAACTCTGTAATATCCACTCCCTTACCTTGTTTGGGGAAAAAAATAGAAAAAGAGCGATTTCACCGCTGGAAATTAAAATGGATATTTATTATTATCTTAATCAAAAAAATTATGTAGCAGTCCAACTGATGCACTCTTCCATGTCATCTTTTTACAACACAGATCTAAGTAAGAAAGTGGAACTTAACTGTTTTCAAAGAAATGTCACCATTATAATTTCGATTTTTCCTACAACAAAAGCAATCCGTTGGCCAATTTCATCACGTATAAAAAATCGTTTTTCTATACATGGCGAGGCATCATTATCTGCCACAATCAGAGCGCAATAAACGAGAGAAGTTTCGGTTTTAACATCGCATCTCGTCCAGGCATTTTAACGCTCGATGGAAATGATTATGAAATCTTCCGGACCTTCGGCCGCAAAAAATTATAATACGGACGTGCGTTTATTTTGCTTTACGCGTTAGAAAACCTAAATGCGATGAAAGGCCAAACTCCAGTAATATTGCGTAATTTTTAAAACGCTTTTTCCCTTCGAAAGCGGTAGCGTTACGGTATTTAAATGATTCATAGGTTACACTCAAGGCGAATTCCAAAATGGCTTAAGCAACCTACATTTAGATTTTGAAACATGAAATATTTGCACATTACCTCAAAATGCTCTGACGATAACAACAAAATAATTTATTTAAATATGATTAAGCTTTAAAAACAAAGGAGCAATAAAAATTTTATTACTGGCATTTTGTCAATGCGAATTTAGTAATGCATAACTTTCGGAGATAAAAGATCATTAAGTCCATAATGTTTTTTTAATACTATATTTTTTATTGATATATGCTCTCAATAATCATACATATATTCACACTTCAATTACATTTAAACAGGTTCGTGCGGAAAAAATGTTTGCTGTTGATTTAAACAAATATAAATAAATTCAATATGCTGTTAAATTTCCATTTTGAAACCTGTAAACGGTAAAAGATTTTCTTCTCAGGTAAGTTATGTATCATTACGACTTACAATACTAATAGAATAAAAATCCTATTTAATTTTTAATTAATTAATTTATTTATTTAAATAAATTATCGAATACAAATCCTGTAATCCCTTACCAGCTACATAAAAAACAGCTTTATTTCATTTTAAATGCTGCATAGCTGGAAGGATTTAAAACCACATCAAAGGAGGAAAAAAAAAATTCTTAACTCAAAAATATATTTCATTTTGCTTTTTAAGACTTGTTCTTTATATTTTAATAAATTCTTTATAAGTAAAATAACTACAATGTAGTACCACATATCATTCAGAACGGGGAACGTGAAATGAAGAATCGAGAAAGAAGTAAAAGTCGAAAAAAAAAAAAAAAAAAAATTGGAACAAATCTTTTGCGCCAAACGCCGCATAATAACAATGACACTAGATATACGATTTTTTTTCAAATACGGTACTGAACATATTTTATAATGCACATCAAAATACCTAAAATAAATTATCACAAACTTTTTTTCTTTCTATTTTTACGCTTTTTGGTTATACTTTAGTTTTACTGTCTCATCCGATTAAGCACGAAATCGCAAGTATTAATAGATTCTAAATCAGTGACTTTTAATGCTGATGGCCATTGAGGGTCGTTGCAATGCCTAATACACCTTACAGAAACCCTACTAGATTATGTGTAATTGGGCAGATAATTGGCTTCGTTAAGCATTTCGTTAAAATTCAGTGGGGATTAACGGCGCTATTAACTGGTGGAAGGTTGGAGTTTTATAGCACAAGGGCCAGTTTTTGCCAAGCTGTGCTATAACTAATGGACAGAGGGATACGAAAGATCAATTACGTCTATTGATGATTACTACAGAACTTGCTTTTTTTTTTCCCAGACGCAATGCAGATAATTATTACATTATTTTATCCGAAATTCAAAATAAAACAAATTATACTAGAGATATATTAATAAGTATTAAAATATCTTATTTATGAATATATTAGAAATAGACATGGTATCTAATTTGCGATTGCATTTATCATTATTAAATTGTCTAAATTTTCACCCAAAATCAAACAGAGAAAGTTCGCGTTTAATAATTTTCTTCGAGGCTAAACATACTAACTATAAGAGATAAAATAAGCAGGGAAGATGTTTTTACATAGTAAGTATTTAAAATGTAAATTATTTTTTTATTTTTTTTAACAGAACACAACTATGCATCCATTCGCACTCCATATTCTTTTTCATTTGTTCTAATCCAATGGAGGAAGTAGTGGCACTATTTGCACATGACCTGAAAATTAGCTTATCGTGTTAATCACTTAAGAAAGGCAAATCATTCGGTGGGTCAATGTCATTTCTTAAGATTGTGAGAGGCGGCGGACTTATGCTTCCCATTGCCGCATTTGAGTGCCAGATTGGAAAAAATTTACCAACTGCTTATACGAGATATTTTGTAACAAATCACTACATCTGCTCATTTTTCAAAGCAGGATATCGAAGGAAACTTAACACTCATTTTCTAGCATACAACCGATTGATTGTATGCTACTATTGATGATGATGATACTTGAATCTGCTACGAGTAAAGCAGATTCAAGTATCATCATCATCAATAGTACGACAGCCCAGGGTGGGCCAAGGCTTTCATTTGAAGAGATTTCTATGCATTATTCTGGGTGACAATTGTTCTCTAATTGTTAACCTTCAATACAGCAAAATCTTTTTCAATTGTGTGTATCTATCCACCTGTGTCCCCTTCCTCTTGGTCCCTGTGTCTTTGTCAAAACGAGCCTTTTTTCCAGGGTTTAAATCATTTTATTCTAAATGCATGAGTAGCCCAGTTTAATCTATTGATCTTAATAAATTTTTTCCTTGACACCTGCAAGTATAGGCCTTAAAATTGCCAAGTCATTAGGCTTATAAATTTATTCATAACATTAAATGATTGTGTTAATCATATTTCATTTTTTCAGTATATTGGAAATTCTTGACTGTATCACAAACATAAAAACCTATCCCTTAAAATCTGACTTTTCCTTAAATGTGATTTAAACAAATGTCTTAACCATAAAAGGCCTTATTGGCAGACACAATTCTGATTTTTATTTCAGATAAGATATTGTTTTGACAAAATTTCTGATCCTAAGTATTTAAAACTAAAAACAGATTCAAAAGTGTAAGTACCTAAGATAGTATTGGGTGACAAATATTTGTAATATCCAAATATTAAAGCAGGATAGCAAAGTCATCCAAGCAAATAGCAAATTCAGATACATACAAATATATATCCTGACAAATATTTCTTGAGAAAGCATATATTTTGTTTTCTCCTGGTTTAGATGCAAAGCCCTTGAAGCCAATTCAAGACTCGAGTATGAAAAAAGTTAATTAACATTGTATCTCTACTACTTGTATCATTTTTTTCCTTGCCTAATGCAGCTGGCAAACAGTTAGACAGCTGTCTTGGATGCCTTAAGGCAAGAGCTGCACGGACATTACTCACTTTGCATTACCCAGGGGGCGCGTGTAACTTGAAGATACGGACGCGGAGTAACAATGCCCCCGCAACACTCTACGATCCTATTAGACCGGGACCTACGGTTTAAAGTGGATTCGAACCACTACAAACATCCATGGCACCGCCGGGACTCGAACCCGAAACCTGTGGTACCGAGCGCCAGAGCGCTAGCCACTCTGCCATTCAGGCCCCACTTGTATCGATTATAAAATATTTTATTTTTTTAATCAATTTTTTTATAAAAGTTGCAGTAAAACATATGTAGACACAAAAATGGAAAAAAAAAAATAATTGTTGTCTTTTTTCCTCCTTCCTTTTCGGGTATACTAAATAATCATCCATATTTATATAAATCAATGTTCCCTAGCACAGAGAGAAGTTAATCTTATCGATAACATCTAGAAATTCAGACCCAAACGGGTATTTAACGTTGCATTGTGCTGTCTTTTATTTGCATTTGCCATGATCTCATACATAATTTATTCCCTAAGAAGATAAGATACCAACTGTTCTAAGTAGTGATAACTCTCGTTATTTAAATTTTAGTACAATCGTTCAACATTATTTTATGTCAAGTGACAACTTTAACCGTTTCAGCGCATATCTTGTAATATGATTCTTAAATCTTTTTCCAACACATTTCCTAGGTACTTAATAGCATATGTTTTTTAAGCAATTAATCTTTATTTTATTTTTTTTTTAAACTTAAATATTAATATTACAGATCGTGTTGATGTAGAAACCTTAAAGATTTCGTTTGATGCGAAGGTGTTAGTGACTTAATAGTCGAACGAGTATTGGTACATTCGTTATAAAATAAAACAATGTTTTAATAATAAAAATACAATGAATTTGTCGTTAGAAACCTTGTTTTAAAGGCATCCATGATCAACCTTTGGGGAAACAATAGATAATCCTTTGGGAAACAATAGATAATCAGAAAATCCTGGCAAATGATACAAAAGGAGTATAAAAAAGATATAAATACTGGCAAATGATATAAAAGGAGTATAAAAGTACTAAATTCAAAACCTACAGGTGCAATTAAAAAATGATGAACAGAAATTTTGACAATAATTCTATCTATATCAAATAGGTTACGTGCAGTTTTCCCTTTGTTAAACATAATGTAAATAATAATATAATGTGAATATCTCATAGAATCTATAAACATAATGTGAATATCCAATATAATGTGAATATCTAATATAATATACATTACGATGTGACTATTTAATATAATATGTAATATAATGTGATTATCTAATATAATCTATAAATGTGAGTCTTCCTTCAGAAACTATTTTTTACTAAAGGCGTCGTTGACACATATGATATAATGTGGTACTTCTTTGAATAATGTGAGAAATTTCCCGAACTACTGCTTATTACAAAAACCTACACTTAAAAAAAAAAAGAAAACCTTCAAAACTTAACGTTATGCTATCGTAAATTACTCATTATGATACAAAACAAACTTTTACGTGAGAAATCAACTATTTATATGTTGAAATGACTTAAAATCAAAACATTAGTAACAAAATACATATATAGCTAAGTTTTCTATTTGTAAATAGATAAAAATAACACACTCTTTCAAATTTCAATTAACCTTTTTTGTTAACCGTTCAATTAATCGATTTTTCTGGGGGAAAAAATTTATTTCAAAAACATTGTAACTCACAAACGATTTACTCATTATTTAGTTAAAAGAGCAAAAATTTGTAAAAAATGAATCACTCCGATTTTCTGAACCTGCGACTGGATTCGTTCCATCTGAATGAGTGCAGAGAACAATAAAATCACAAAGGTCGTGATTTCCGAACAGAGTTAGTGACTCTTGCACACGCTGGATGTCAATTCCTCAACCAGTCGAGCGGATTTTGATTTTGGTCGTACCTTTTTTATTTTCCCAACAAGTGAATTCTTATTTATGTGCAGCGCAAAATATTTTTATAAAAATATTATTAAATATAAATATTAAAATATATTTTAATATTTATATTTAATAATATTTATAATAAATAAAATATTTAAAAAATATTAAAATATTTTTTTCAAAGCTAATTTCATTGATTTTTTCTAAATATAACAATTTGTTTAATTAACAATTTACATTATTTTGATTAATAGGACTTTGAAAATTAATCACATTAATTCATTAAAAATATTCAGTAATTTATACGATAAATACGACTGCTTTTAAGTGACAAAGAAGTAGAATTGTTTTAATACCGCGGTTCCTAAACTTTTTGACCTATCGCAAAAAAAAAAAAAAAAAATTAAAAATAAATAAATAAAAATAATAATATTAAATAAAATAAAATAAAAATACTCAGTGCCTCTCTGGATATCCACTTTTTATAAGCGAACAAACAAATTTAAAATAAAATACTTAAGTTATAGTACTTAAATTAATACAATTGGTACATAATATGAGAGTAAAAGTTGGTGTTTATGTACACTGGATATCACCTGCGATTCTCAAATTTTTTTGAAGTCGGAGTGCATTTAAAATCCTATTAATGATAGGCGAACAATATGCAAATATATGAGAATTATGCTATAATGAATAAGTCGAATATTACAGAAAAAAAAATGCTATGGAAAATAAAATGAAACGCACAAGTTTATATATTCTTGTGTTTATGAGAAGCATGAGATTCTTAGCGATTTCTTCAAAGTTTGGGTATATATTTCAAAGGCAAACTTTCATTTCCTCATCAATACATTGAAGATTTCCTTTCTTTTTGCATTTAAATGTGGTGAGGGTAGAAAATCATAATTCACATAAATATGACGTTAATAAAATGTTCTGAGCTTTTTTTAGATATTGGCAACTCACTCTTCTTTATAGGAATCCAAAATGTTTCAAAAGAAAATTTGTTATGTTTAATTCTTTATCTCCGATCAATGAATATAACTATTAGTTCTTATTCAGTTAATAGATGATCAACTCCACAAAATACTACTTACAGTCGGCGGAGTCTCATAGGCTGAAATGGAAATTTTTTTAACATTGAAATTCACATAGATGCTACGTTTATAGAAGTTTGGTTTGGTTTGGTTAATCGCTCTACGGTCATTTTGTGCACACTTTGGGCTAATTAGAAAGGAGCCTACAGTTTAATGTGGATTCCGAATCACTCACAAACATCCATGCCACCGCCAGGATTCGAACCGAAGCCTGTGGCACCAACGACCAGAGCGCTTGCTAATTGGCCGCTAACGCTTCTAGACGCTAACCTTGATAAGTATAATTCGTAATTTTTCGGAAACTTTCTTTGGCGCATTATCGCTGTTTGGTGTTTTTTAAGCGAATAATAATAATAATAATAACAACAACAAAAGCAATCAGAAAGATTAGTTGTTTATAAAAAAAGCTGTCTTTGAACGGGGGGAAACTGATAAGACAAAAGAGTAACTATATTTTTATTTCTTCGGAAAATATAGTTACACTTCTTTTCTCACTTGGCGCACTTTTAATTAATTTGGAATTGTATAATGTAATAACTTCCTGCATTGCGATAAAATAATTTAAGTCTCAGTCTACTCTTTAACAAAAATGTTACTAAAAAAGAATAAAACAGTTGTTATGGCCACTGATATCACATCACTTTTCTTTTGCATTTACGGATGTCTATTGTATCCATTCATGTGTAAATTTTACATTAGTGACGCTATAAATCAGTCTTTGTATGCATATACTTGGACACTTTCTACTTTACTGAACCATTAAATTTCTTCGTTTCGCCATTAAAAAGAAAGTATTATGTTCGTACAACATCACTTTTTTTTTTTTTTTACAGGAAAACTTAAGTAAATAGGTTTGTTTTGTTAAGCTCATGATAGCCAATATCATGTTCTTTCCTCATTTATCAATGTAGAAAAACAATGGCAAATTATTTCAAAAAAAAATCATAAAATTATTTTCATTGAATACAATTTAGGCATCTATTGTGCTTTTAGCTTGATCATAGAAGAATTTATTGAAAGCGACACAAAATTGTTATTAAAATAAATTTATTTAAATTCCATACTACTGTGTCCAACAAGTAACACCAATTTTCAATTTAAAATTCCCGGGGCTTATGGATTTTCATTTTTTTTTTTTTTTTTTTTTTTTAGGTTGCTGACACTGTCCTTGACATCTGTGGGAAATTTAAAGTCAAAATATTCATTAGTGTTTGAGTTACGCTTGGTTTTGTGAGACGCTAAAACTGATTCCGGCGATTTTTGAAATGTCTGAATTAATTGAGCAAAGAACTTGCATTCAATTTTGTTTGCGGAAACGTATAGAATGTTGCAAAAGGCATTCGGTGAGCATTCCTATGTCGGAAAGAAATGTTTAGAAGTGGCATAAATAGTTCAAAGAAGGCAGAGAACGTGTTGAAGACGAAGAGCCATCTTGTCGACCATCAACCTCAACCGACGAAGCTCACGTCCAAAAAAATTAAAGATTTGGTGCTTGCAAACCGTCGATTTACAATTAGAGAACTTGCTGATGATGTTGGAATTTCAAAAGGATTGGTCAATTCCATTTTGGGCCTCAAACGCATCAAATCTCGATTGGTACGAAAACACTGAAAGCGTCAGCTCGCACTGCATTGATTCTTAGTGACTTTTTACTAAAAATGAAACGCATATCGTTCCACAATCACCGTATTCACACAGTGCGACTTTTGGTATTCCTAAACCTAAACCACTCCGGGGACACCGTTTTGAGTCGATTGAAGTCGGTCGAAGTCGGCACTTTGAAGGTTATCCCTGTCGATGACTTTTTAGCATGCATTGATTATTGGAAAAAGTTGGCATAAATGCATTGTATCCGGAGGGGATTAGTTTGAAGGCGATGAAATAAATTTGGAAGAATAAATAAAAAGAGTTTTTGAAAATAATAATAATAATAATTGGTCTTCCTTTTTGGGCGCAATAGTATTTTTGTGTGCCAAAAATCATAAATGCATGTTATATGCCACTTTGGATTATATGCATGAAATTTTTGCAATAGTAAAAATGTATTGATTTGCATCCATGTTTACATTGTAATGCAAAAAGAATAAACTTTTTCAAAAGAGAAAAAGAAAAATCGATGTAAATGTTTGGTATAATTTCAAATACACCTATGCATATTTTGGACACAGTAGTGTTAGTGTGAATTTTGAAGTTATAAGATTTAAACAATTTTTTTTCGACATGTTTTACAGGAATTATTGAATTCTTTAGGAAAAAAAAAAAAACAATCACTTTTTTTACATTAAACGATTAAATTTAAATTTTATTTAATGTACAATTTGAAATCAGTTATATCACTTAATATTCAAATTAATTTTGAAGATTATTAAAATAACGCTCAAACTTATTATGGAAGTTATTACATTATAATCGACAATTTCAATACCTGATTAAAAAAATTTTTTTTTTTTTTTTTTTTTTTTTCCGTGTTGAAAAAGCATGACGTAAAGAGTTGCATACTTTATTTATAATAAATACTGCAGTAACCACCTTTATAGAAAAACAATAAGTCAAAATACAAAAGAAAAAAAAAGCATGATAGAAACGCTTACATCATTTCATTCATATTCGTTATCAGAACATTCCTACAGTGGAATTTCCGCCATAAATGTTGGCTACACAGCAATTTCAAAAAAAAAAAAAAATCATGAATATAATAAACAAGTAAATAGACGTGGAAAAAAAAAAGAGCTCTAAACAAAATCGTGATGCGTCACCTTTCCAACGACTAACCAATGAAAAAATAAAGAGAAGTCAAAACTCGTTCTACAGGTTGAAAATGTATGTGGATCGCATCACCTATGCATACAACTAGTAGAAAAAAAAATGTACGCTTGCTACGGAAATGAAAGATATATATATATATATATATACACACAACGCAAGCACTTTTACCAGAAAGTTTTCCTTTTTTTTTAATTTATTCTATTCATCTTTATTGAAATAGCGTGCCATGGACTTGGTTTGTATAATGTCTTTTCCGGCCAGAAGCAAAGAAGTGTAATACCGTCTGAATCATTTATTTTCGGATAACATCTGAAGGTCAGAATAAAAGTGTATTCGAAACTTGTGAAAGAACCTGGTCATTTCACAAGGGCATATAAATATGTCTATCTGTCAAAATGGCATTTATAGAACGTACGAAAATAAGTGACTGGACATGCAAAGATTTTAACTTATCATTTACTTTTACAAATGTTTTCCTTCTTAATGCAAACTTTATTTAATTATTTTTTGCTCGACATGCAAAAGATTTTAACTAGTCATTTACTTTTGAAAATGTTTTTCCTTTTAATGCGATCTTTATTTAATAATTTTTTGCTTAAATAAGACAATTTATTAATACATTTTATTTATACTACTATAATTCTATTCTTTCAAAAAAAATTTCTGAAAACAAAAAGCATATTACAAGAAATGCATACAAAAAAATTATTAGCATATTACAAAAAAAAAAAAAAAAAAAATAGTTCAAACATCAAGGCTAAATGAATGTTATTTTTTTCAACCAAAATTATATGCAAAAACGCATTTCACACGAAATAAAATTAAAAAAGCAATAAAATATTTTTCACTCAATTCATTCTGAATCAGAAAATTATTTCTCCAATAAATTTTATTTTTTTTTCATTTTGATTGTTCTAGTTATCCATGTTTTTATTATTCTGTTCTGATAAATATTTTAAGGTCAATTCTTGATCATAAGCAATAGGGCCAATAAGAATGTTACACACAATACGTTATTTAACTAGAGAAAACGTTATCAAACGGAACAATTTCTATTAAACCAATCTGTGATTAAGGGAAAAAAAATTATCCTTGAAATAACAATAGTATATTCAAATAATTCGCAGAAAATACCAAAGATTCAATTGTTACCACTATTGTATTAAAAAAAACCGTGAAAAATAATCTAATATTGAAAAAACAAATCATTTTATGCTCAACTTTAAAGCGAAAGAAAGAATTTTTAAAATTAAAAACAAAAAACGTTAAATTTATTTTTTTCGCCCTTCTAGTCTCTTCAACGAAGTAAAACTAGAACAATAACATGCAAATACACTTTCCATGACCCCATAAAAATAAATAAATACAAAAGATATCCTTCACTCAATCGATATCTTTTAAATTTGGATAAAAGAAAAAAATATCATGTTTCTATTCTTGATTCCAAGCACAAAGAGATGTAATAAAAAAGTTTTGAAAGCAATATTCAATTTGGGTTAATATGTACATGAAAATTACTTTTCCATGGTAACGTACTAAAATTTATAAAATAATTGAAAATGAATTTGTTATTCTGCCGTTGTGGAACGAAACGGTGTATACGAAAGCTTAATAGAATGAAATTTAGAAAATTCTACGTTATAAATACAAAAATTATTGATCTCATAATTTATAACTAAAAGACATTATAAGTCAGATGGCACATCCCAATACAAACCATCTGATTATTAACATCATCATTTCAATTCTTAGAAAATTTATTATTATTTAAAAATTCTTTATAATTTTTCTGGCAAAATACATAAAATAAAAAATAAATACGTCTTTTGTTGACATTTTTAAAGGAGGACCATAATTTAGAATTAATAAGAAATAACAATACAAATGAAAAAACACCAATCACTTCATCCTGAATTCACCAAATATTGTATATAGCGCTGTAGAATTTTTACCATCTGTAAAACATTGGCGAATCGTTAAAATAATTTATGGAAGACAATTGCCTTCACATCTTATAGAGACAAATGAAAAATATAAAAATAAAGAAAATTCCTTCATAACCAATGTACTCTACCAGACATTCACAATGGATCGAAAAACAAAACAGCCCATTAAAAATGGCCCGCACGTCAAAGGGAACTCAGTTTTTGTATGTTCGAGAATGGCATCACAAGAAATGTACCCAGCTGCAGGTCAACCGTTACAGGCTTATAAGAACAGGGTGGAATGAAACTGATTTATCACAATCGCATGACCAACAGGGGGTAATGGACTGCCTATACGATCCGTTGGAAAGATAGTATAGTACCAGTCATCCAACGATTGACAAAACAAAGAGGTAAAAACAGTTGCGGTTAATTACCAGATCCAACTCATCCATAAAAAATTTGGCTATTTTATTCTTTATGTAATTCACCTGTTCGCTCTATGAAGATATATTTGGAACAATGGTATTTTTAAATTAAAAAAGAGGAAAAATAATATGATAAATTTTCTGCCATTTAGAGATTAATATCAATTGCACTGTTCTAGGATTAGAATTTTATTTAAAACAACAGAAATGTAAAAAATAAATTAAAATGTAGTAGATTTTCGAAAAAAGTTTTTAAAAGCAATATTAAATTGTTAATAAACAGAAGACAAAATAATATAGTCGAACAGAGCGTTTTGAATGTTCACATAGCTTCATAGTTTTAATTCCACTTAATAAAGAAAAAGCACTCATCTTTCGCAATTTTTATAGTAATTATTGAACATTGAAATGTCTCAATAAAATAGATGCATTTTCTTAAGTACATAAAACACACCGAAATATTTAAGAAGACTTCGAACAAAAGTGATTCTTACAAAAACAATTCTAATAAATTTCTTTTAAAGGATCAGAATAAAAAAAAAATAAAAAAAAATAATGTTTTTTTTTAATGTAGATTCATTGCCAAACATGGGGCGGTAACAAATTTATGAATAAATAATGTTATACGAACGAAAATTAAAAGCTTTTAACAAAAATTGAAAATCATTTTAATTGTATTAAAAAGGTATTATTTTTATAGTTTTTAAGATAGTGACGAATTCTTACATGAAATATTCGTAACTTTGTAAGGTTAAAGAACATGTCTACAAATAACTGAACTTTATCTTAGTAAGCTCAGGAAGAGAGCTATATAAACTTCATATCTGGCTTTAAGAGCCATAAAATCCTACTTGAAAATCAGGATTGAGATTTGTTCTCTCAAACATCTCGTAACAGAAATAGCAGAAACATGAGACACCTTATTGATATAAACCACCTGCCGCCATCAAACCGCGATGACTCAGTATTTACACTGGTTTAAAAGCAATCCTACTCCCTATAAATCATTCGCCATGCCACCTATCTGTTATTCACTTCCACAAAATAATCTGGTTTTTGTCACCTACTCTATAAACAAAAGCATCAACAAGAAAAGTTCGGATGAACGCCTCTTGGCAAATAGGAGTGGAAAATGAATTTAGGATAAACACTTATTTGATTAGTACATAATTTAAAAAACAATAATCAAGAATACTAGGCATGTATTTAATATTTAAAAATAACTGCACAATATTTAAATAGATCATGCGAATTCGTATAACAGTGACAGGCAAAATCATAATTTCGTTAATGATTCGTGAAAAAAGTAGGAGCAGTTTGTACTTAAGTAGTAGAAAACAAGCTCACAAAAATTATAAAATAACATCATTCTAGTTAAAGCTGTAGAAGTTTTCTTAATTTTTTTTAATAACGATAAACATCGGTGTTTTTTTTAAACCGATTTATTTCAAATTCAACAAAATTTAGAGTGATATTTTAGCACATTAATAAAATAATTTTTGAAAAATTTCAGTGATTTTTTTTTTTTTTTTAAATCCATTTCTATCACACAAGATGCTTTAACTTTAGTATCTACACCAGATGAATTTCATGTACAGTGCTAATGAAAAATTTTTATCACTTACACATTTGTAATACGTTTAGTTATTTTGGGTAGTAATTATCATTGTTATTGTTTTTAAGTAATACCACCTTATCAAATTTTGAAAATTATACTAAGCAGTTATCAGTGATTTAAAACTACAAAGTAACTTGTACGATAACTTTCCATTATTTTTATATCTTTACTAAACTAAACTATTAGCCAATCACATTCTATGTTTGAATAACTAATTAGGCAGTGACAATATTAGTAAATATACGAGAAAAAAATATTTTCTGAATTATTATTTTATTATTTCATTTATTAAATTGTGTTATTTGTTTTCCAGTAACTTTCAGATGAAACAGTTTTCAGGCGATGGGGAAAAAATTATATATATACATATATATATATATATATATTTTTAAATTATGGTTTAGCAGAAAAAAAAAAGAATGCTATACAACAAACAACAGAAAACCTAATGCTAAGTAACAACTATTTTAGAATAGTAAAAGAATTAAATAAAAAAACCAGCTTAAATAATTGAACCTATAAGAAGATGGTCCCAAGAAAAAATACAGAGCAAGATGCATTTTAAAACATTTTAGCCTTAACAAATCATCGTTTGCTTTCTGAATGGATACGGAATATTGATTTTGAAAACAAATATTTCAACTCACATGGACAGGAAACGATTTCAGACATTTGGCCTCGTGAGATAAAAAGCTAAAAATCTCCAACCGGTGTTTCAAAAATGATGAGTGCGATCAACCAAGAACATTTATATTAGAAGGAAACAAAATGGCGCAAAATAATAATCAGTGATGAAACTTTTTCCTTTTGGAAATTAATCAAACCAGTATGTTCGATGTTTTAGAGAACAAGAATTTCGTCTAGAATATCTCAATCCAATTAAAGTAATGGTATGGTGCAGTTTAAAGCCATCGCTGTACGGCGAATCCACATTATTGCTGAGATAGTGAATTCTAAGTAGTATATTACAGAACTTGAAACTAGAATACTTTTTGGAAAAAAATGTTTTGTGATACATAATCAATGCAGAAAGATGAATTGCTGCGTATCAGATGAAGGTATTTAAATTACCTATACAGTCAACGGATTTGTATCTAATTGAAAATCAATGGCACGAAATCTCAAAAGCCAGTAACAAACAAGATTTTATTCAAGTTGTGATTGCAAGCAAGAAACCAGGTAATTTCTTGGAAGTTGAAAAAAAAATGCCTCTCAGGTCCTGCCGTCATAAAACAAAAAAGAATGACCATTAAAATCTTAAAGGCGTATTTATATTTTATGAGCGTTACTTTTATCATAATTTTAAAGTAGTCTAATTTGTAAATATTTAAATAGATTTTTTCCGGTATATGTATTTACTACAACTATGTTGAGTATTATGTTATAATAAATCAGTATCACATGATATGACCATGTATATAGGACAATTTAATATTTTAAATTGCCAATAATAAAATGTCGAACAAATTGATATATAATACTAGCATACTACTCAATTTTAACATTTAAAGTATTATAAGGAATTTAAAGTTTTTTTTCTCGTTAAGGTAACACTAAACTTTTGGCTACCACTGTATATAACTTTTTAAAAAGTTCTCATAATTATATAAAGGCCCTTTTTGATTTCCAGTTACGGAAGTCAGTGTATACATTTTAAAAATAATAATTTTTTTTTTTAAATGGAAAAGAGAATTTAGTGAAACTAGAAATGAATCATAATTGATAATAATCAATTCATACTATTTTGATAGATTTAATAAAAATGCTCAGATGAATATTTAAAATTTTCCTTCAATGTCTACCAAAATAATTAAAAGCAGGCTGCAAATTCAAGCGCTTTTCAAAATGGGAAAAATCAACCCCTTACACAATATATATACCACAATAATGAATTTAACAAATATATACACATGATCTATGTCAAACCCTGAAAATTAATTCTCTTTCCAATTACTGTTTGGAAATTTGGATTATAAATGATGGTAATCGAAAAAGCAAAAGTAATTAAATCATGCAATACGATTTTGGTTTGCAAAGAAATGACCTTGTCTTATAATCACAATAGGTATCGCTACTTAAATTCCAGACGTAGACTTATCTCATTACAAAAAATCAACAAAAATATAATTATTTAAACAAATGCAATTATCCTTAACAAAGCAACACGTCTTTTTTCCCCTTCAAGGTGAATAAGAACTTATATATTGGACATTTTCAAAACTGTTTAATAAAATTAAATTTATTATTAAATCTAAATGTATTAATAAACCAGTTTCCTTTCTAAAAAAATTGCATACACGCAAGTTAATAAATACTTTGCAATGTGCAATGTCAGGCAAAAATAATTTCTTTTTAAATCAATACACGGTAAGAATTTTAAATTAATGGGAAGTGAGACTTCTTTTTTCCTCCTAAACTCTCTTTCACCTTTTATCAAAAAAAAATTTTTTTTTTTTTTTTTTGAACTGTCATCACCTAATTGAATTCAGATTATTTGAAATTTTTGTAAAACTATAACAATCATTTATATTGAAGCCGCCTAATCATTTATCGTATGGGAAAATAAATAAATAAAATAGACATGTTCTTTTGAATTAATCGTAACTCGATAAGATTGGGTTATATTGTCACTCAAAAAGTATTCGAATACTTAGCATGTGACACATGTTAAGCTACTTAACATATAGATTAATCATATTGCATTGAAAAAAAAAAAATCCTTCATCAAATTCTACATTATTCTCTTATTCTTTTTAATAAATTATTTATTAAACAAAATAAAAAAGGAAAAATCTTTACTATTTTATTATCGTATTTTTTTTCAGATCTTTTGAACACTTTTTAAAAACAAACAATTGTAAAAATGTATTGGGATACTTCTGAAATGAGAAATTCAAAATATATTAATCGCATCAAAAATTTAACTATCACTATACTCTTAAGAGTAAATTTAATATAAATTTTAAATTTAAATATTATGTTCCTTACATATAACAATGGCGAAAACCAAAGACGTTTCTATAGATGGGCGAAATCTGAACAAATCTACCGTATTATCTCCAAGTTTCAGAAATCAAATACCGTTGAAAACAAAACAAGATCATGATTTTTAGGGAGCGCTAAGAGAAGTGAATTGAGAGACAAATTTACATTAATCCTAGAACAAAAGCAGTGAAATTGACTCTGAAAAATGAAAAGATTCAGCAAATCCTGAAATTCTTCGAAATATTAAAAAAACATAATTTTCATTCTCAGTATACAGGAGAAACCCTTGCATCAGCAAATAAAATTGATCTGCTAGACTAACATTCGTTAAAAGCTTATTTAAAATAGCCAATATGAATTTGTACGTGTGTAATTTGAATGAAATCAAATAAGTCATTTTGGAATGGATGGTAAGCAAAGAGTTTGGCACGCATCAAATGCAGCCTTGGAAACATACATTTAAGATCTACTTTAAATTATGAAGGCAGCAACTACAGTGCTTGGGATTTTTACACGAAATATGTCTATCTTGACATCTTTTAAAGAAATTTAAAGCAAAGTGCAAACAATTTGGAAATTTCAGGATATTTAAAGAATCAAAGCATACTGGTGGCGTTTACACGTTATGGACCCTCTTTCATTGTCCTGGTGTGATTTAAGAGTCTGGACAGAGCCCAGATCTTAATTGCATTAAATATCTTTGGAATTAAAGAATCAATAAACACCAGATTTCCTACAGAAAAAAAAAAAAATCACCATTTTGTAAGAAATTAATAAAAATACATGCCAAATCAACTGCGAGAGGACATAAAAGTACAGTGGTAGCCCTTACACGATATCAACTAGTCTGTTTTATTATTATTGACAATTTGCTGTGTGTTCAAGTACTTTTTAAACTACATTTTTGATTTTATTTAATTTATTCAAATTTTTACCATAATTATATAGTAAAAAGTATTATATTTGTATCATTATGAATCCCATCTATCAATGTGTGATATACTTTATTCAAATTGTTTCATTTGTATATATCAGACACATATTAAAATAAAATTTTGTAAAATTGCATTGTGTCTCAATACTTTCTTGAGATACTGTAAATCCGAGGCACATAAATTCTTTATATAGTATTATTCAAAAAAATGCAATGATTCAATTTAACACAATTTTTATAATGACACCAAGGATTTTTTTATTCTTTATGTTTAGTATAATGATTAAATAAGTCTGACCTGATACAATGTTACAAAATAATGTTATTAATAAAAAATGGCGTCAGTGTCGACCTGTGACAAATTCTTTGATTCCATCGTTGAGAGATTTTGTAGTTAATAATCCACAGTTTTTAAAGTTTTTCAAATAGAATAATTATTTAAATTATAAAAAAAAAAAAAAAAAAAAAAAAAAAAAAAACTAAGCACACGCATTAGTATTCTTGAAAGACATTATATTGAAATGTAACTAGCATAAACAAAAACTCGTAATGAAAACATTAATTTATCTATTCAAAATATACTAGTTTACTTTCAAATATCTAAACAAAATGCGTTTAAAATGGTCACGACAAAAACAAACGGAACCTGAGCAATGCTTCGCATAGACTGGCTTTGAACAGTCCAGTTTAAAATGTTTAGAAATTTATATTCATGCGATACGATATTTCGATTTTTGGGGAGTTCCCGGTTGTATTTATACAACTATGTATTACCTAGACTAAATGATATTGTAAAAACTAGGTATTATATTTCTGCTAAAATAGATTGGATGTGGTCAAATAAATATCTATGAACTCATCTCGAAGATATAAAATTTTTCTAGTAGGATTTAGAAACAAAGTTACTAATATCTTTTTTAAAAAAAGAGAAATCGGATATAAAGATACAATTTTTTTGGAAGTCGAAAATTTATTAGAAGGAAGGTAAGGATTGCCGGCTTAATTACTTTAATAGAAAAATTACATGCATTTTCCATTTCTTGAGAAAATAACAACAAATCTGCACAAAATAAAAATAATTATCAATCTTATTTAAATATCATATTAAATTAAAAACAAAAATTAATAAGAAAATCTTTAATAAATTATTTCTTTTCATTCCAAATTATAATAAACAGCCTTGCTTGAAAGTATACTTATTTTGATTGTCAAATGCACTCTGAAATTTTTATTATAGGTTCAGGAGTACGATTGAAACACACTGGTGTGTATTTTTCCTCAAAGGCTCCAAATAGTCTGAAAGGGGGGCAGGCCTGATTACTACACTATGGGTATGGCGGCAAATGACTCTCCGGGGTTCCTTAAAAGCCAAAAGGTTAAGCACCAGTGGCTACAGAACACTACCTTGGTGTTAACGAACTTCCTCCATTCGTCTTGGGCAGCAGACGTAACAAGATTCCACCCCCAGAAGGGGTGTTGAGTGCTTTCGGGGGTTGCGTTGCGGTTGCTTTGGTACTTAATAGGGGGGAAGGGATCATGATGAGGGTCAAGAAGCGGGAGCTGGGTGCTCAAAAGGAACAATTTGAAGATTCCTGACGCCTACGCAGTTTATAAGGGAATGACATAACAGTTAAAATAAGGATAGGAAGTATTTGTTTTTGCAATTAATTCGAATTTAAACTACACAAAACAATTGTGCCATTTTTACATTTTATAGACAAATTTTCATTATTAATACCATTAGAATAAATTTCGAATATCAGTTTTTATATTATTGAATATTATCATACACAATAAAAACATTAGTTTGTGCATTATTTTTTCAATAGAATAGCGCTATTTTTCGTGTAACGGAATTATTATTTTTTAAGTATGCTTAAAATAATAGATTACACCATCAAAATATTTAAGTCTTAAATTAATAAACAATTTCGAAATACCTAAATTTTATTGAATACCTTTTTTTTTTTTTCAAAAAGTGAGCTTTATTTCCAGTCGATTAAAAAGAAAAACGCAGTAATGACTCGTATCGTAAATGATAAATACATGAATACGACATGAATAACTTCGAATATTAAAATAAACCTAAGAAATTCTTTTGGCAATTATCACTTTAAAAGGTAAATAAATTTTGATGAAATCATATAATGCGAATAGAATTCAATAGCATTCTCTATCGCAATGATACATTTGGGTCTACAGACTTTTCTTCTGTTGCTATTTGCTTTTTATATTGTTTTTTGCTCTGCATGGCTCCAGTTGTGTCTTTTGTACCCGCCATTGGAAATAAATAAGAAAAAAAGATACATAGACTACGAGCCCACATAAAAAAAACTAATGTTGACATAAATAAATTTATATATAAGAATTTGATGCATACATTGATATTGGACAAGCACAGAATTTGATGAACTATAGTACTATTTTTTGAGAGAAACCAAGAACAAAATGTTTAGTCAAATTCATTGATTTTTAAAAAATTTATTCCTGAAAATGTTTGCCTCACAAGTATTTGTTAATCCTAATAGGCATTTTAATGCATCATCCCCCAGGAATTTTGAAGGAATTACCACAAACTACGAAAGGAATTCTTGAAACTGGCATTAGCTAATTTTTTTAATTGGACGAATTGAGCTAATAATCTTTTAGCTAGGATATGAACTAAATAATAATAAAATAAATAACGTTGACTAAGTCAATGCATCCATACATTGTAGCATTGTAATAAAAGTTCTACTCTCTTAATTTTCAATAAATTAGAATACATTGAATAAAACATCATTCTCATATTTAAATGCTACTTAAAAAAAAAAAAAAAAAAACTAAAATGAGAAAAGCTGCGACGGTGAAGAACAAAAGATCAGTAGTCTGTGCATTTCCACTCTATCGCATCAAATGATTTCATTTGTCAACCTTAAGACCATCCAAAAGTTGGCTACATTCCAAAGACCTCTCTATATTTAGCGTTTACTATCATTTGCTTCAAAAAAGAAAGAAAGAAAAAAGCTTATATTAACAAGAAGTGAACGGGAAAAAAAAAAAAATTATCATTGTTAACTCGATTGAAAGAGTTTGTTATTTTTTTTTATTATTATTATTTCCTTCTACAGTGTAAAAGCTACACAGTTGGTGACAAAATATATAACAAATCCATTATGTACAGAATTGCCAGATTTATATTTAAAATCAAATTAATTGTCTCTTCATTTTTTAATAATAATTTAATGATTATTTTTAACATCATAAAATAAAAAATGAAAAAACAATTTCTTTTCGTCTGTTAAAAGTTAATTAATTTAAGCTTTCAGGCCATCAGATCGTAATACTTTCTTATTCAAAATTGAATTTTATTAACTTCGTAAGTTTAGTAGAATTTCTAATAAGATAATAATTAGATGTCGAATATCATTTATTAACCATTACAATTTCTTTTGATAGAACTGAATTTTAATGAGCAAAACATATAAGCTTGAGTGTGTATTCGAATAATTTTATCACTTAACATTCAAAAATTGAAAATGCTTCATATTTGTAATTGTTTGTTCTCAATCTATTTTGCGATAGAATTTCCCGTATTTTTATTTTGCTAATAAATAATTTATAATTTATTCCACGAATAAAAAAAAATTCAAAAATAAATTTGTGTCTTATTCAGGATGTATGTAGGACGCTGATAATATCGCATTCAATAATAATTTAGAATTTGGATTATTCAATCTAAATATATCAATTTAATAAAAATTTTAATAATATATATAAAACAATTTTCCATATATTCTGATATTGTACCTTAAATTATTCACTGAATCTTAATTAAAAATAAATGCACTAAACACATACAATAAAAATTAAACAAATTTAATTTAATAGGTAAATTAAAACATTCTTAAAAATCAGAATTTTTTTTTCTTTCTTTTTTCCAATAAACAAAATACGATATTAATTTAAGCTCATAAAACAACAGCATTTCGAAAAATAGGATTCAGTAAACCACTCAACAAAATTTAGAATGATGACGGTCCCTTAAAAGTGATAATGAGGAGACACTTCAACACAGCCCCCCACAACTCCCGCAGAGGGGGTGGGGAAACAACCTGTAGCGATCTTGAGAAAGGATTGGGTTTCATAGCAAAAATAGAGTGGAACACTAAAAACTTGATACATTTACCACCCACCTTTTAGATCTTTGCGCGATGAACTTGACTAGTGAACGAAGTAAATAACGACCCCTGTAAAGTTGGCAGAAGAAAAAAGTAGGGGAAGGGTTAGTTTCATTTAAAAAAAAAAATATCCTGAAATAATTTGCAATCATTTCTTATATTACAGTTTCATTATGCTGCGATTTAATATAAATTTAAATAAAATTTGCATTTTCGACGATTTAACAGATTGTAGAATAGAATTATAGAACAAATACTAATACATTGAGTTCACTATATTTTATTTAAATGTTTAAATTTTAATGCGAAATAAATGTCATTAAAAATAATCAGTAAGCAAATTTTGTTGTGTGAATAAAAAATTTTCCAAATTCCACAGATAAGATTTTGTGAGTATTTCTTATCAATGTATTGTATTTGTGAACTAAGATATATATTACTCAATTTGTTGATCCATTACAAATATCCATTTGTTGATCCATCAATCAGCCTTCTTGAGTGTAGGTTTTTGCAAAACACGCTTTTTGTATTTTTTTTTTTTTTCCTATAATATTTTTTTAGATCAGTAAACTCTAAAAATACAGTTGGGGGGAAAAATGAAGAATAAAATCGATTCAGCAGTCAACCAACAATCATCTAATTTTGTTGACTATATAAACCAGTACACCACTGCTTTTAAAAATACAATAACAATAATATTCTTTTTACATCTATTAAAATTAAACAATCATAAAATTTGAAGATAATTAATTTGATTTTAATATTCAATTTATCGTTTTAAATTTTAAGCAGAACTCAAGCAAATCCTTTCAATACACGACTTGGCTTCGTTTTTATTTATAACAACTTTTAAATTCTATGTTAAATGCAGATAATGATAATTGTACCTTTAGAATTATTTCACTTCGAATCTAAAAGTGGTTTACCAGTCACAAAAGATTTAAAAGTATGATGTGAATTTGTGTTCTTTGTTACTGATAAAACCAGTTTCTTTAAAATCCGATTATGCGTGCGATGTAACCTACAGACACGCGTTTAAAAATCCGTTGTTTGAAAAGATTGGTTTACATAAACAAACTTGCTTGCATTTATTAAATCGTATCACAAATGCCATGAGAGATTTAGAATAAAAGAAGAAAAAAAAAAAATGGCTTTCAAATGAAGTGTATTTGAGATCTTATTCTATTTTGTTATTTATTTACTTTTGCATATATAAGCAAGAGTGTTTTTATCCCAGAATTTACGGAAGATGAGGTTAAAGATAATAAAAAATTGTTTCTCAGCTTGGAAGAAAAAATTAATCGTTAAAATCCTTCATGAATTGTTACACAAATACTTAAACCTTCAAATATGATTAAACGTTACACATTTTTTTTTTTTTTTTTTTTTAATATATAAAAATTTCCAGTGTGATTTACGTAATATTTTAATGGCAAGAAAATGATTTTACAAAAAAGTAACGGCTAAACAATTTGTTTTATTTGTTGTTAACTTAAAATTTTACATACATAATACTTAATTAGAATTTTCTTTTAATTTTGGAAATATCCTTTTGAACACCTATTTTTTTTTTTTGTTCATGATGTATATTTTGCCGGTATAGATTCTTTTTTTTTTTATCTATTCATTAAAAAAAAAAAAAAAAAAATCTATACTGCCTTTGCCTTGGCGAAATATCTCGTGATACTCCGAAGTCTATCTTCATTTCATTTGATTGATATGCTATTAATTTCGAGTATAAACCTTCCTTCCTTAAAAATAGGAGCCTTCTATTAATTTTTTATTACTTAGAAAAAAAAAAAAATTGGGATGAAATCTGTATAGTCGAAATAATACGGTCTACAAGGATTCAGCTTTTTTTTTTTTTTTTTTTTTTTAATTCTGATTATAACCGTTTTTAAATTTAGTAATGAAGATTTTGAAATCACTTAGAAGATGTCATATATTGTAGCAGACAAACAATAACCCGGAAGGAAGAAATGACGATGCGGCATGTTTACTCAGCAGGCAACATTTCAAGATAATTTAATTTCGTAAAAACGATTCGCTATCGGATGCATGAAAACAAATGAAGAAAACAAAATGGCATTAACGTCAAAATATTTATAGGGCAATGTGTATTACTTAAGTTCGAAATATTTTTAGATTTCGAAATGAAATTGTTTTTACGGTTTAATGCATATGAAAAGAAATAGTAACAAAAAAGTTAATATAGCACAAATCTTATTAAATGGTTCGCTTGTTATTTGCAAATGTCATTATAAATGATGGTCTATAAAAAAAATTGCTTGCAGAAGGAAAAAAAAAAAAAAAAAAAAAGAGGCTTCATTTAAAGCTTACACAAAATTATTTAATCATTTTAAAAAGCTTTCCAAATGTATTTTGTATCTAAGCTAAGTATGAATTCAATGAAAATATTACCTTTTTCACTTTTCTTATAAAATATACAAAAAGAGTGCATCCGCCTAACAAGTATAAAAGATAAAGTAAAATTCTTAAAGAACAACTAAAAATAGTTCTCAAGATGCTTTGGAAGACAATTGGGAATTTTGTAAATAAAAATTATTAATTTATTCAATACTTTTCTTCCTACTGGTAGATAAAATAGAAATTGAAAAAAAAAAAGTGTTCTTGTGAAATAGTAATGTTTTATTCGAATGCTACTAGATATTTTATTTTAGTAAACTTTTTAAAAAATATTATTAGATTTTTTAAAAACAATTTTCAACTTTAATAATGCTATTAAAAAAGTATTAAATAAATGCAAGAGTTATAAATAACCCTAGTATAGGAAGTAAAATAGTAATTTTTCTAAAAATACTCATAATTAAATGAAAGTTAACAAAAAGTTAATGTTTTAATTTGAGGCTGAAGAGATATTTATAAAATATGTATATAAAATAATGCAAAATGAATTGCAGTTTTTGGACAAGACAAAAGAAAAAAATAGTATATTATTCTATATGAAAAGAAAAATCTATTATTTTTTTAATGTAGGCATTATTTAGAAGAAATTAGTTGCTATAATTTTTTAATTTTATTCCAAAAATGTTGTGAAAACTATTCAAAACAGCAGTTTCTAGATTTTATAAACTTTGAAGAAAATAAAAGAATTTCACTGCTTTGATTTCATTGTTTTTTTTATAAACTTTTATATAAATAAAACTATCTATAAAATATTTCTTCAAATGAATTATCAGAACTAGAAGCTAGAAAGAATAAACCTATCTTGCATACACACAGACAAAAAATTGTTTAAAGCAATTTAAAGATTTTTTCTTTATGGACTTGATAAAAAGAATCTTAAAATAAAATGATCTTATTTTCAGTTTTATAGTGCAAACAATGCTAACTACTACTTTTATGAAGCCCCACTATGATAATGTCAGCTTTATATTTACATAAATCATAAAGAAAAGTGCAGTAGTATATTCCAAACACATTAACTAAAATAATCTTCAGAAACACTAAAAAGATATTTCCTTTCAAATTTTTTTATGTATGATGAGAACATTTGATATTTAAAAAGTTTATATTTGTTTCTTTAAATACAATAAATTTTTTTAGATTTGTAAATATTTATGCACAGCTAAAAACATCATTTGCTAGAAGGGTGAAAGAGGGTTGCATAATTGATATAATAGCATATTCAATGAAACATAATGAATTTGAATGAAAATAATTGTTTAGTATTATGCATAGTGACCAATTGTTTTAACTACTATCTTTTCATTATTACAATATAGAATACAATCAAGCAACATTATTATTATTATTATTATTATTATAAATTATTAAAAAATATTAAAAAATGAATCCCACATCCAATGATATTGATACAAAATGGATAATAAAGTAATCAGATAAATATCAACATTATGAAAAAATTATTTATTAATGCAAAAGTTTTTATATTAATAAATAATATTATTAATGCTCAACATTTAATTTTGTTATTCTGAAAATCTATACAGTTAAAATAATTCTTATTGTTTTATAAAAACCTAATTAAAAAATACTTTTATTTTATAAAAATATTTTTAATATTTCTCAAACCAGTTTATATTTTTCATATATTTTCATGTACTTTTTTTTAAATTATCCGATATAATATAATTCTAAATATATAATATTGGATAATATATATTTTTTAGATAATATTAAAAAATTTTATTTTTTCCCGTTAATTTAATTTCATGAATTATTAAAACTTTAAACGTAATGACCATAAAATAATCGTTAAAATCATTTTAGTAATTTTTTGACAAAATTAACTTTTTAATATTTAAATAATAAAATTGATCGGATATGTTTATTTTTATAGAGATTAATATTAAAATTTTAAACATATTTCAATGCCTAAAAATATTCTCTTTCCCCCCCAAAAAAATTAAATAAAAAGAGAACGAAAAAGTTTAACCGGCACACCTGGATCGCTTCTTAAACAATCCTTACCTTCTGCAATATATATACTTTAAATAATTTTCTTAAGTATAAATGATTTCAAAAAACAACATCTATCATTTTTTTAAATGGAATACATACATTTTTTAATTCCTTTCTTAGGCTTTTAAATAAACAACATAATTGTTTCTTACCTGAGCTGGCTACCTGTTTAATATTCCTGAGAATTTCCATCCCACTGATTGTTAAAAAACCTTTTACGTAGTCGTCATAATAAAACCACAAGGATTCTTGCTTGTTCACATAATTCTGAAGAATAATCACATAAAATTGACAAAAATAACTAACTTTATTATATTTAAAAATTTTCGATCAGTAAAATAAATGAATAATCATAAAACTGACAGCAACACAAGCAACTAGTAATTCTTCCCCCAAACACTGACAACACTCCGAGCAAAGGACGAAAACAACAAACTTAAGAATCACTAACAACCAGTTCAAGTTGTCTGCCTAAATCAAGCTTCACTGTTTATAACTGAAATACGAAAAATATTTTTCAAGTTGTAGTAACTGTCACAAAGTCTAGGTAGCGCTGTACATCAATGTGCAGAAAGAATAGCATTTCTGAAAATGGAGCGGAATTAAAACAAATCCAATGCTTCTAAGGGTGAAATATATATGCATATATTTATATAATTAAAAAAAAAAAAAAATTTTTTTATTTGAAAAATTTAAATAAATTAGAAATAAAAAATTAAAAAATGGCACAAAACTAAATTTAACTGTAACTTTCCCTTGCGGTATCAAAATAATGTAAACTATAGTAAAAACTGTTTGTGGACAAACATAGGGTGAATCGTATTTGAAGCTTTCGTGAATTTTGTGTTGTATAGTAATTCGATTATAAATATTCATTTTTTTGTCTCACGTATTTTAATGTCAATTTGATAAAAGCAGCATTAGCGACCATAACTTTCAAAGTTACAAGTCAAGTAAAATTATAATAGTAATGCTTTGAATATTTTCAACATTTTGCAACAGTAACTAGAGTAAAACGATAGGGATATTTTTATTAGTATGTTAATTTTTTTATTTAGATATAAATAATGTTCTATCATTATTTTTATTTAAATTGTATCATTAAATAAAATATATAATGCAGTTTCAATTTAAGAACTTTGTATTTCTCATGAACCATAAAAATGCTAGCTTTCTTTTTATGTATTTCAATGCTAAATTTATATATATATTATTTATGTATATACATAAATTTAATACATTTAAAAGTTAAATATTTGCCTTTGAATACCTTTTCACTGTATAAAACTAATTTGTTTATATGGATCATATAAACAGATATTTTTTATTTTATTTATTTATATTTAATTTCTTAAATAAAAGTTGTTTTAAAAAATAATTTTCTTTTATATTTAAGAATTTAGAATGCAAAAACAGTTATCAGAAATCTTTTAATCAATAGAATTCATATCTTTTTTTTTTTTTTTTTTTTCATGTGTAGATAAATGTGCGAGATTTACTATATCTACTATTATAGGTAGCGCTGGATATAGTAATTATTTACTATAACCCTTTTTAGTGTGTTTACATAATAAAAGGTCATGACAAGGTTTTAAAATTTTTGAATTCCTTTAAAATTGTTTAAAATTTTTGTAATAAAACAATAATTTAGTTTTTGCATATCAGAAAGGCATTATACTTTTTAAATTAAAAATCTGCATGTTATAGATTGATAAACGATATATAAAAATTACATATATATATTATATGCAATTTACAATTAAGTCTATACATTAAATAAATTTTACTATACAAATTTAATTGTAACTTTTTTGTATTTTGAGTAATGTATATTATTATAAAATCTATTACTAAATCTATATTTAAAAACTAGTAATTTTATTCAAGTTAATATTTTATTAATTTAAAAGAATAATAAATATGATATTTATAGGTAAAAATGTATATTCTATTTAATTTTTTATGCTAGGTAATGGATCTTAAATTAAATTTACCAGTTCGATTGTCTTTGGGATCTATATCTATGAAGGCAAAAATTGCTTTTATTTCTGTAACACTTGGTGTAACACTACTAGGATTAATAACTCGGTAAAGTAAATAATATTTTTTACTTTCATATATTTTATTTTTAATAATATTTGTAAATTATATCATTTCTGCATTGTTTTAAAATATTGCAGGCTCCTACACAGACATAAAAAGGCAAACTGAAATCGCCAAATAAGCCAAAAATCAAAAATATAACCTCTCTGTAGATCGAGGTAAAAATAAATTTTTTTTTAGTTGCATATAAATTAATACTCACATACTTTATTTATAATTTTCTTGAAATTGCTGATTGTTTCTACTTTTTTTGTCATTTAAATTTGTCTTTGCATATTTATAGTGAAACAGAGATATATTGATTTAGCATAATCACATTTTTCTTCATAATATAAAGAATTTGCAAACTGTGATTGCCCTTTCAAAAGTTGGAAGATCTTCGATACAATTTTCTTTTATTAATCTCTGTTTCTTATTTTTAATCTCCCGGTTATTTTCAAACATCTTTTATTTTTACTGTAGTAATAAATTTCTGTTAATAAAGAAAGTCACATATTAGATTAGTTATCTGCTCATTTAGAAAAAATAGATCACATTCTTTGTTATAAATATAAGGAAATAACATACATTAGGGTTATGCAAACTATTGGAATAGGATCCCAATACAAAAGTACTTGAGTGCAAATTTCAATGGTACCTATGAAACTAAAATCAAATATCATTATTTCGCTAGATTTCTTGAATGAGGTCTTAGAAAATGGACATATAACAGATAAATACATGTAAAAGATTTTTTACTGCATCCCTTTATATATGAATAAAGTGGGAATTTTTTTTTATATAATTTTTTTCAAAAAATAGTTCATAACAATTTTGATAACTTAATTAACATTTGTATGCATATTTATTTAATATTTAATTTTAAAAAAAAAAAAAAAATTTCACTCTACATTTATTTTAACTTAATTTATATACAGAAGTAACAAGGAGGAGAACCAGCCTTTATTACCGTGATGATCGAAGTTCCCTGTGTAGTGATAAGTCTATTCATTCTTTACTGACAGCAAATTTATCCATAGACGAAACAGTTACTACTGGACTCACACCTCAGCAGATAGGAATTATTGGTAATTTTTTACACTTTATGAAAAATAAATTTTTAAAAATAATTGTTTATTTAAAGACTATTCATCGTTTCTTTTCCTCTTTAAAATCATTTAGTTTCTAAAACTTTTATGGGCAATACATTATTTTTTATAACTATTAAATAATTTTAATAATATTTTGAATTGAAGGTACTTACGTATTAACGGTACCTTGGTGGTTTTTAAGTGTCTCCAATCTAACAGCTACTAAAGTTACCAAACCAATAGAATAGATTGTCACCACTTAAAAACCGCCAAATCGGTAGCTGCAGTTGCCGCGTGTGCTCTTTATTGCCGCAACTATCGCCAAGGTACCGTTAATACGTAAGTACCGAATTGAATTTAAAATAAAAATACTTTTTCTGTTTTGGGCAAGTACAGATGTGCAAGTATTTATTGAAAGTTACTGTGTGATAATATTAAATTAACTTTAAGTACATTCGTTTATCATTTACATATTTATTATTATATTAATAACTTTTTGCAGCATTAATATTCAAAAAACTTAAATAATTTTAAAAAAACAATTTTCATTGATTATTTAAATTGCTGTATTTGTCTTTTCTCAGGTATGGAGACTCTGGAAACAAGCATTGCTTATTGGGAAGATGCTTTAAATGCTTACAATCCTCCACATTCTGATGCGTTAGCTGTTACAGTATGTATCAAGTTTATTTTGCACATTTAAATTAATAAAAAAAAAAAAATGTATATTTTCTTTGTACTATAAAAATTTAAATAGCAAATTTGCTTTTAAAAAATCATAATATAAAAAGCAGTTAAAAATTAAGAAGTTGCAAAATTGATGTAACTTTATTATAAAAATAGAAAAGAAAATTGATGTTAGATAAAATTTAGCATCAATAAGAAACTCCTCTATTCAGAATGAGAAGCTAGACAAAGTTGAAACAATAGGGCTTTGATTGAGCTCTAAAACAATAAAATTCCTATAAGTTTTAAAACTTGTAATTTTTTTTTTATTCTAAATAGATTCTTTATAAAAGAAATGTAGTCAATACTTTTGTATTATTAAGAAATAAAAATTACACATTTGTTATGATTTAGTTGTTTTAACTTGAGTATACTTGCACCATCAAGCATAAATGCAATTGAGAGATGAAATGCAAACTAGCAACCGAAGAAATGTTTTCTTTGAGTCTGCCACTTGCTTATGTTGAAACGAGTAGAGTATTGTAGAGTAGAGTTATTTGTAAAATGAATTTTATGATATTAATCATTTCTAACCAACAAGACCTTCTATGTATCTTACAGAAGGATGAAGTGAATAGTCCAATAAAACCCTACAAGTTGTGTACTGCAACACATGGTACTGTTAGAACACATTTTGGCTAATTTTAAGAAATTAATTAGATTAAGTGGAACTGGCCTCTTCTCAAAAAGCTGAACAGTTCATTTCTTGAGTTCTTCCAGGAGATAAATAATGTTCTGATACCAAGATGCATACTCATGGAGAAGGCCACAATTATTGAAGTCCTTGTATTTACAGACGTGCTAGAGCTTGTTTATAGAGCAATAATTAATGAGAAACCTTACAATTCGACGAACTTCTTTAGAGACATTACTTAGCAAATTAAGGTTAGCTTCAATCAAAAAGATTTTGATATCTAGACTAAAACTACATGCTGCGGGCCTGAATGGTCGAGTGGCTGGCGCTCGGTACCACAGGTTTCGCGAGTCCCGACGATGCCATGGATGTTTGTAGTGGTTCGGAATTCACTTTAAGCCATAGGTCCCGGTTCTCATATGACTGTAAGAACATCACGGAGCAAAACTCAGACTTCTACCTACGGGTGCTCCATCACAACAGAAGCTGCCCCTTTCCCTCCATCCGTGAGTAAGATCACTCATGGGATGCTCGTCCCGCACTTCAGGACACTGAGGATTAGTCAACAAACTACATGCTGCAGTGCTATTGTCAAAGATAATGCAGAATCTCCAAGCAGCTATAAAACCAGAAGTATCCAAGATATTTCTTTGAATGATTCGATTATTGGGCTTTCATGGGATCAACAGGGAACTTGCTTCTCTAAAAAGGTTTGTTCAGATAGAGTTGCTATTATGCAAGACCTAGAAATTCATCAGTGAAGATGTGCCAATGGAGCAGAATCCAGCCAATCTTGTTTCCCGAAGGTTTCATACAGATAAATTGTATTATACTAAATTATTGTTAAAGTAGGCCAATCAAAACTAACACACAAAGAAATGTTAATTCTTATCACTTAAATTAAAAATATTCTAATTTCTTTTCCCACTCACACCTTATCATCAAAATGATTGGACAGTTTTATATCCTGGATATTTCTTAATTGGAAGACTGATTACTTCCATTATATGACTTAATTCATATATAAAGTAATACATTAAAATTTCAAAAATTGTACAAACTATGTAGAAAAAGTAGAGTATTAATTATTTAGGTATTATCTGGCAACTTGTTCTTGGAAAATTAACATAAAAATAGGAGATATGAATAAAAGATAATTTAGATGTTTATAATTAGCACTTAGGTAGAATCTTGGAAGTCCTTCTTGGTAAGGTTAAAAAAAAAAAAATATTTCAAAACTGTAAAAGGCTGATTTCAAAATTTTGTGTGTTACCATTAGAAAAATAAAAAATTATAGCAATTTATATTTTATGATTTTGTATTTATATGTTTGTTTCATTATTTTACTATTATGTCATTTGTATGTTTATAGTGATTTTTTTTTATGAGTAGGTAAAAGTAATGTAAATTATTTTTCATAATCAATTTTATTCTTTATTCATTAAGCATGTTATTCATAATAATTATTAAAAAAAATTCTTAGTGACTGCATATTGATCTATTTGTTGAATATTAAAACATTACAATGCTGCAGTGGAGTATATAGCACTACAATGTGTAAATGTACATGAGAGATACAATGAAAACTGACAGCTGAGAAGTTGTTTTCTCTGAGTATGATGCTGAGTATGCTAAAACAATGAAACATTGTAAAAATTTGGGGAAAAACATTATTTTAAGTTGTGCTTAAATGAAAACAATACAGGCAATATATCATTCCGTTTAAGAGCGTTTCCTTTGGAGTGATGTCTTAAAAGCTATCGGCCAGAACATTAGTATCTAGTACATCCAAAAGATTCTATTAAAACCAAACTTGTAATTTTAAAACATGCATTTTTTTTGTTCTGGCTTATTATGTAAAGTTTTTCTGTTTTATTATAAGCACTATTTTTATCTTAATAATATTAATATTTCGTTTATGTTCTAGAATGCAGAAGAGGGAAAATTCACTCATATGCTGGAAAATATTTTAGAAAGGGCTAAGGGATTGCAAGAATCTTGCTTTGAATTGTTCCTAGGTAGTGATTCTATTCTCTTCAAATCTGATACACAATCTGTCATCTCGTCTCACCATGAGAGACATGCAGAACACGAAAGGACTATTGCCAGTATGTCTTCTGTGGACAGTTTTGTTTCTGCTCAAGACGAAGTACATGATTTTCTTTTCTTTTTTTTGCTCATTTTCTTCTCAGTATGGTTGATGAAAAATTTTATTAAGGTTAAGTGATAAAATAAATTATAAGTTTTTAAGTTATCTCTATAGTAGGCTTTGACTCCCACTACTTTATTAAATTACTTAAAGTTAAGTTTTTGGTCCCAATTAATTGAATCCAATATAAACTGTTTTTCTTTTTTTTTTTTTTTTTTTTTTTTTTTTTTTTTTTTTTTTTTTTTTTCTTCCAATTTCTATTATACAGTCTTTTAACTAACGTGTACACATATTCTAAGCAGAAGTATATGTAATCCACTTTTTTGCAAAATTAAATGTATAATCATACTGCATGTAAACACATTGCTTATCTCCCTTAAATTTGTATTTTTTTAATCATTAATATTTTGTATTAATTACACTTTAGTGTAATAATAATTAACAAATATTTTATTTATTACTAATAGTTATTTTGTTTATTTATAATATTGATGTTTTAGTTATGTATATTTGAAAAACACTAATATGTCTTCCCTTTTATTTGATTATTTTTGCTTATCTCACATAATCTTAGTCCTCTGAGTATCCAATAATTAGAAATCTATTTTATAAAATTTTGAATGTGATTCATATTTTAGAATTTTATTCTTTTAAATTTTCTGCTTTTTCTCTTATATGATTTTATATAAGCCCATATAAAAACACATAAGCTTCATATAAAAACACAATCACACAAATTTTTGAAATAAAAATTCTTGTATGATATCAATTTTATTTGTTTATGCATAAGCTATAGATTGATCTCTGTAATTATATTATATTTTCTTTAACATAAGCAAATAAAAAAAAAAGTATGTTAAGTTTATATAAGTATGTATAAATATTCTCGTAAAGTTTCTTTAGTTAACTTATATTAAACCCTATTTTGTATGCAAACCAATACTCTTTAGTCAATGTCTTTTATGCTTGAGCAAGAGGGTGATGCATTATGAGAGACAACAAGCATTAACTGTATAAAATAATGCTCAAAAAGCTTATAAACACCTACCTTTTATGCTGCAGTTTATGGGGTTTTAGAATGGGATTGTATAACAAAGGTTGATTAATAAATAAAAATTCCTTCAAACTGCCTTCCTTTTATGAAAATATAAGTACGGCAATTTGCACAAGGAACTGTTTAAGGACAGTGAAATATAAATTATTATTTTCACCCATTAATTTGTTATTAATAAAATGTGTAATTTTTTTAAAATTTTCATTTTGTTTTATAGAAATAAAGATAAAAAAATTTTATTTTTATTTTTAAAATTAGATAGCAGATATAGCTGACTTTGATGAATATGAATCAAACATAGATTTGACAGAACTAATTTTGTATCAAACTGTTTTTAAAAAACTAGAAGAAGGCTCGATTCCGATTCGATTGCTAAGGTATTTATCTCAATTTTTAGAATTTTTTAAATGAATTGCATTGTTTTACTTTCTCAAAATTAATTTTTTGGTTAGTGCACCATTAATTGTGAACATTCTTTGATATTTTTTCAGTTTTTCTTCTATGATATTTCATTAAATGTTTATATCTCTAAGTGTTTATTCTGGTTTTATTTACCTTAGGCTAAAAATATCATTTCTATATAACAATAAAATAATGTGTAGGGAAAAAAGGCATTTGTATCCTTCAATATATGTCTGTTTTTAAATTTTGAATAATAATAATTGACTTGACAACTCACTATTGGCCAGAATCTTCCTCTGAAGTGTCTCCAATTGCATATATTTTATTGCTCTATAAATTTTTCAAACTTTAGCATCAAGATCGCTGATAATAATTTTTATGTCATTCTTTAAACAGCAATTATGTACTTAAGTTAAATTTTCATAAACATCCTTTCCCTCATTTAATTTTTCATTAGAGGAGTATGATTACAAATAATTCTATAATGAAAAAAATCTTCCTATCATCCTTATCTTATAAAATTTTCAGGATATAACCTGAAAATCCAAAACAATATGACTGATTCATCCATTAGTGACAAAACCTATGTCCTCTATGTGATTTCTTGGATGGCAACTGTAAAAGAAAATGTCCTTTTTCTTGTCAACACTAACACTTTGTCCACCTGATTTTTTTATTTTTTATGACAGTCAAATCAATGTTGTAGTTATCTAGCTCCTGCAGCAGTAAAATATCTGCAATTAGTAGTAATTATAATTGCTTCTATAAAGAGATAACTCATCCAGCTTTCAAGTCCAAGATGTGTTTAGAAGACCATTTTCATAAGGTCACCTCATTAGTATCTTTTGTGGATTTCAAAACAAGATGGAATTTTTATGGGATCAAGTTGTCAATACTAAGTCAAATTCTGAACCTGGAGGCTATATTTATAAATCCCATGTAAATAACGGTACCTAATTATACCCTTGGATATTGGATTGCCTATTTTAATCACGCCTTACAACATGTACGAAATTAAAATGTCTAATTTTTATTATATGTAATAATAGTTGCATTGCTTTTTATTCATAATTAAACAAATTTTGTATTTTATAAGTTTGTTTGATAAAATTATCCTTAAATGTGGTTTTTTGGAATTTAATTTTTGTGTTTTTATTTTAAAAATATATTAAAATTAAATAAATATAATGGAGAGATAAAAGAATTTACCTTTAGGAATTCAGCTTTGTGTTAGATATTTTGGTCTTCTACTGTTCTTTGTCTTTTTATGTACTTTTGCAATTTGTATTTCTGCAAAAATATATTTTAATGGGTGTTTTGACTGATTTTTACATTAAATATAGATTAACTATTTATTCCTTAAATGTTGGTTGTTGTTTTACAAAAATTTTTACAGTTCAGTGAAAAAATTCTAACTTGTAAAACCGTTTATAAGAGAAAAAAATTTTCATTGAAGTTAATTCATATTTTAGTTTTAGTTGTAAGTTTAGGTAAAATAACTTTCATGTTTATAGTATCTTCCTAATTGTTTTTTTATTTATTGATATTTTTTATTTTATTATTATTTTGTGTGTGTACATGCATGTGTGTGCTTGCACATGCTGTAAAATCTATCTTTCTATTTCAAGAATTATTTTGACTCCACTTAAACAAAAAGTAGCATTTAAAGACTTTACAGAACTGCTTTATTTTACAGCTTTTTTAATAAAGTCTTTTTACAGATGGTAAATAAAAAGGATTTTTGTTCAAAAATAATTTAATTATAGTTAATTTGAAAAGGTTTAGAATTGCATTGATAATTTTTACCTAAGCTATAATTTTTAGATGTCTTAACTCTTTCTTCTTGCTATGAAATGGATTTTGCTATAAATTCTTATATATATTTTTTATTTTGGTAATATTTTAGAACTGAAATGCTGCAATGTCTATCTGATGTAGAGAGTACATTGTAAAGATGCACTGCATACGAATGATGGCTTTCCAGGTCCCATTGCTTATCTATATCTAATTATGTTATTGATGATAATAGCTTTTGCCAAGGTGAAGAAAAGCTGTTCTCATTGTTTTTTTTAAATTTCAATTTATTGTGCTAAACATGATTAAGAATAAAAATTAATGCTTAATTATATTTTAATTTTAAAAAAAGCTTTTTATAGAATCTTTTTTTTTAAATTTCATTACAAATAATAAACTACTTTCTGAAGAAATACTTTTTAAAAAATTACCTTTTAAATGTACTTCTTAAATTACCATTCCAAACTTTATTTTTTAAAGCATTAATTTTTAAAAACAGAATTTTTAAAACAATTAAAAGAAAGAACTTTTTGTAATTAAATGACTATTGAAAATTAGTATTCAATGTAAACTTGATAAAAATTATATTGTTTACTATTAACTATATAAATTAGTTTTAAATCTTTAAGATGTAATCTGTAAGGTTTATAAGATTTTATTTTTTAAATCCTGTATTTTAATCATGAAAAAATGTGGAAAAAAATTGTTTACATTATGTTATTATTATTATTTTATAGCAATAATTAGTTGTCTACTTTTTAAATATGGTATGTGGTTTAGTTAAAAAAGTTATTGCCATAATTAGGAAAAATTTTATACACTTTTGCTGAAAAAGTAAGGGGAGAGATAATGTAATTGTTTTTATGCTCAGTTTTCAAAACATTTCAGTATTGCCCATATTCATGCACAGATTCTTGTTAAATGAGGATTAATATTAAACATATAACCTCTTTTTCTGGATCGCTAATGACATTGATTGCTACAATTTGTGCATGTTATGTCTTTTAATGGTACAAATTAATAATATGATATAAATAATATAATGTTTTATTCATAAAAATACTTTCATTGATAAGAATCCTAATTTGTATATATTTTATATCCTTTTTTTTACTATAACATATTTTAATGTATTTTTTATAAAAAATATCATTGCATTTTAATTTTTATGATACAATTTTCTGTTTAGTTGTTATTCCAAAAGAGGAAATACATTCATATTTTATCAATGTTGGAAATAAAATACTTACTGGTCTAATGCTTCAGGGAGAAAAAAAGTAAGAATGTTTGGGGTTATTTTCAAACCGCAATAATTTCATTCATTATAAATCATTATTATATTCATTCAATTTATTTCATTGATAAAAATATAAAAAACCTTTCTCCAAATACTTTTTTTTATAGGACCCTAAAGACTGTCTATTGGCTTATGATAATCTTGTTGATTTCACAAAGGACAAAAATAACTGGATTATTATGGAAGAGGAGCTACAAAAGCGGGGTGTTAGTATATTAATCTCAAAATATTATTCTAAATGTTTACTTATCCCAATGCTTTATATTTATTATATGCATGAAAGAGATAATTAAGTGTTTGTTACTTTATAAGAGCATATATAATTCTTAAACTAATATATTAAACTACATTTTTTGTACATGATGTTAAATATTAGTGCTCTATGTAGTTTTTTGGTAAGTGATCTATTTGATTTCAATAAGTTTTGCAATTGTATTAAATGCACATAAAACTATAATCCAACATAAAAATATAACCTTCATTTATAATATTCATAAGCAGAGGTCATGAACTATCTATAATCAATTGATTAAAATTCATGTTATAGATTGATTATTACAAAGATATTAACTAGCTAAAATAGTAGAATCTAACTCTCAAAATGTTTTGAGAAAATCGAGTTTAAAAATTTTAACTGTATTCATATTGTTTAAATCTAAGCTGCCAAACGATTTCATGGTATAATTGTTTATGTAGTAAGTTCAAAAGTTGAAAATTTTTATCTATGTGTAATTTTCTTTAACTGTTTTTTATTTATACTCACTATAAATAATACAGTAAAATTTCATAAAATCATAAGTATTTTCTATTAGAAACATATATATTTTATTCTTTCATTTATAAATTTTAATTTTATCTTATGAAAATTCTTTTTAGAGAACTTTCTACTTTTGTATAATTTTATTTTTCTGTATGAAAATGTTTCTGGAGAAAAATTCATGTTTATAAAAGATGGAATAAAACAATCATTTTCTAGAAAATCAGAAATATTTACTTGGAATAGGGCTACAGAATATTCTATCTAAACAGGAAACTCAATTAGAATTGTCTCAGGAATGATTTATCTGCAAGAAATTGTAGAATCGATAACAGGAATAGAAATAAAAAAAAAAGGTGTTAAAAAATTAAAAATGTTGAATTTGGAAGTTGATTGACCTGTATCTTCATTGAAAAACAAGAATAAAATTGATAATTTTCATAAATGTGAATGAGTTTTTTTTTTTCCTAATCATTGTACTGAAAAAATATAAATGTTGGTTATTATATAAATTCAGATTTACTAAGTGTTTGATGCCTTTGATTCTCCTGATTACCATGGATGTCAGCCTGCCTCTTATAATAATTTTCTACTTATAGGCTTCATAATCTGATAAATAAATAGGATGCTCTGTAACTAACATTGATAAAAAAATTTTGAAAAAGGATATATTAAATATAACATGTATTTTCTTTACTTGCTATATCAAAAATTCATTTGATTTAATTTACAAAAATTGGTATTTGATAGCAATAAAAAATATTTAAAAAAAGATGCCTCTTCCTGTAATAAATTAATATCTCAATAGAAAATACTTATTAGTTTTACTGTATTTTTAATAATAAATATCTGGAGAAAAAAATAACCTGTATAAGTTAGATTTTGTAACCTTCTGACATTTACCCCTGACACCATAAAATCTTCTGACAGTGGACTGATTTAACAATGAAAATCATTCAGATTTTTTTTTTTTTTTTTTTTTTTTTTTTTTTTTTACATTTATTTTTTCGAAAATTATTATGAGGTTTACTATGCTAGTTTACATTGTATTTATCAATCAAATGAATGATGGACAAATATGTAATATCTTCTTTGCCATATTAAATTAATTGATTGATAACTTATTCATTCAAATTAAATTGTAATATCATTAAAAATCATTTGCATTTTTGTTTCTTTTTAATTTAATATGTATTACAAAAATCTATTCATATTGTTTTGAAGGTATTCTTATCTTTTTTAATTCAGCAATTACACAGTTTATTGCATAAATATTGGCTTCATGGATTTTTTAAAATTTAATTGTGCAAGATATAATTTCTTGATACAGGATTTAAACAGATGAACAGAAATCAGGTTGCTTAAATAATAAGTGAACAAATTAGAATACTTTTTCATTAATTTGTTGTTTCTTTTTTATGCAAAAGGAGAAGAAAGTGAAATCCAAAAATTTTTAAATAGTAAATTTAAAAGTAAGAATAAAATCATGCTATTAAATTGTTTCCTAATTGGTTAAAAAAAATTTCCTTCCCACCTTCTCCATCTTATCTATTCTCAAGCAACCTCAAAGAAATTTTTAACCAACTCTTATTCACGTGTTTTTATTGAATTTTACTTGTTTATATATATTATTTTAAGTTTAAAATATTTAATTATTTTATTTTATTTTTACAGGTGAAATGTTTAACCTTCTATGATATTGTCTTAGATTTCATAGTCTTGGATGCATTTGAAGATTTGGAAAATCCACCATCATCTGTAATTGCAGTTGTACAAAACAGGTGGCTGACTGATGGATTTAAAGAAACAGTAAGAGAATATTTGATTTGAAATTCGAGCATAATTTATATTTTCATAACTTTCAAGGTTTAAGGTAATTTTTCTATTCTATTTAGAAAAAGTTATTTATTATCGTTATTTACAATGATTTAATGCAGTATTTCTTTCTCCTTATGCTTATTGTCCATCATATATTGGTTATCTCAAATCGTCAGTAATAGTCATTCAGTCATGAAATGGCGAAGTCGGGAATTTCACTTTAGTTGTCAGTTAATGCTTTATTTATAAATGACCTAATTTAATGTGCATGTTTCATTGTGTCATATTTTTATTAACTGTTTCTCTCTCTTCTTGATCTTAAGAATTTTGATGGTAATTATTTTATTGTATAGTATTAGCATAAAGTAAGGCACCTGTAATGTTTGTAATCAGAAATTCTCTCACTTTAAGATCATTTTAGTTTTTCCGTAGAAGTTTTGGCTCTGGTTAATGTGCCATTAAGTTTGAAATTCAGAAGACCGCTCTGCACATTTCACCATGTTCTATTTGTCTTTTGAACTTTGATGATATTGTTTGCTCAATTCTTTTTCTGCTACTCTTTTTTCTTACTCATTTTTCTTTTCATTATCGTGATGGCTATTAAAATTGATTGGGAGGATTGTACACTTTGCATTGATCAGAAATAAAACAGTGGCAGCAAATGGGATATTGTCTTCTAAAAATCAGCTATTAAGTAACTAATACTTGATAGAAATTTCCTCTTATCATTACTTAAAAGTAACTATAAAAAATAAAACTTAAGTAACATGTAAAAAACATTGGAATAAAATTATGGAGAAAATTAGACATTATGCAAAATTCTGCATTTTTGCATAATTTATAAGGCTCTCTCTCTATATTATTTTTACTTATAACATTTTTATCTGTCAAAAAAAAAAATATAATTTTTTTATCATTTCATTGCATTGTTTTTTTAGGCATTATCTACAGCTGTTTGGTCTGTTCTTAAGGCAAAGAGACGGCTGTTACAAGTAAGTTTTATTTTCTCTTTGATATCAAACACTTCATTATTTTGAAATACTTTTTTTCCATATGATTTAGAAATTCACCTATTCGTTCTGTAGAATTACATTTATTCATTGAATATAATTTTAATTCATATTATTGAAGTTTATATTTGTAAAACAATTGAAAAATATAAAAAATAAAATTTGTCACAGGCCATTTTATAATTTAGATACTTCCAAAAAATGATGCTATCTTCTCATTAAATATTTTTATATAGATATTTATAAATTTTTTATTTTTTTTTTTTTTTTTTTTTTTTTTATTTATATTTAATTTCCAGCGATACATTAGTAAGATGTCAAATATACTTCTGTGAATATGTTCCACTTTATGAAAAACATTCTTTATTCTTCTGAATTTTTCTAATAACTAATAAAAATTATGTTTTCACCAATTCCAATAAATTCCTAAAATTGCTAGAATATAGAAATATATTTGGTATTTTTATATCAATTTTGTAAACAAAGTATGCATAAAATATCCTTATAAAATGGTTGTTGGAAAAAAAAATTAATTAAATTAAATTATTCAATATTTTAAATGCTAATAATAAATTTAGAGAATAACTTAAATTATTTTCTATTATATATTATATAAATTCTTGATATTTATTGAATGGAATTTAATTAATTTAACAAAGATTGTTAATGAGATAGTTAGAAAAGATAATTAATTGTGGAACAGTAATTATTTTAAATAATTCATTCTCAGCATCCTAATGGTTTCATGAGTCACTTTTACAAATTGTCTGAGCATCTCATTCCAGTTCTAGCATGGGGCTTCTATGGTCCTAATGAAAATCTCAAAGAAGTATGCGTTCACTTTAAGGTAAACAATGCATCATATTCATTGTTCATTTTTGAAATTTCCTAAACATTTGAAAATGTTTTTATTTTATTTTATTTTTCATAAAAGTGAAAGTATATTATTTCTGATGTTTAAATCAATTAAAGGTTTATGATAAATCTTTGTGAAAATTGTTTTCATTATTTTATAAATTTTATATTTTGTTTGATAATTTTTCTTAATGTGTGCACATGAGTGTTTTATTTGATTTCTGGAATTATTCCAAAAGTTGAAAGCCTTAAAAAAAACCTTTTTAACTAAAGCTGTAAGAAATTGATTCTAGAAATATTTCTGTTTTTTAAAAAATTGAATATTTTAAAAATAAAAATTAAATTTTTATATTTCATCTTCAAATTAACCTTTTTCTTTTCTTTTTTTAAATCTGCTGTTACTGTGCTATCTTTATTAATTTAAAACAATTTTCATATTTAAATGATTTTTATTGGAAATTATCATATTAAAAGAATTGTTTGGCCGAAATTCTCATAAGTATTTATTTAAAACAAGTTTTTCTTAAACAGCAGTCATGCAAAGAAGTCATTTCACTTTGGTCAATTAGCAATAAATAACCAGTGCAAAAAATAAAAATCTTTTTCACTTTCGATGCACTTCCTATTGGTAGTAATATATAAATTTAAAAAACTAATACTTAATAAAATTACTTAAATTAAAGCTCATTGGTTATTTTTGTGAAGTTAAACAAATAGCAATCTTCACTGTGAGCTGTTTGATGCAATCAGCTTATAAAATTTAACTGCTACAAAAAAAAAAAAATTACATTTTATATGGCTTAATTGTATTTTTTAAAAAACCTTATAACTATTCATAACTCACTTAATCATAGAAGGAGGGTCATGGCACTTTATAGACTTTAATTGGTATAATTTCATTTGTAAATGTGATTATTATTTTTATTTTTTAAAAAAATTTTTCAATCATATCAATGTTTCTCAATCACATATTTCTTAATAGAACGATAACATTATTCATTTAAGGAATGAAATGATTGCAATATTGATACAACCTTTTCAGTAATTTTAAAAGTTATGGGAATTATGTAAAAAAAATTTTTTCATAGTTTGAAAAAAATCGATTTAACAGTTATTTAACCATGCTAATTAATTTTGTTAATCAATTTGAGTTAGTTCCCTCAAGCCCATTTCAACAATATCACTCATGTGATAATCTAATAATTACAAAAGTTATTAAGGGTGCCGTCCCCCTCCCCTTTTTTGCCGACTGTACATAAGCTAATCTACACCTAGTGAAATTAAGAATTTATTAGTTTCATTTTAAGGTCCCTTATAAATTTATATTAACATTAACAGTTAACACAATTAAAATTAACTGTTAATTAGTATTATTATTATTAAATGCTAATTTTCACGTACATATATTTCTGAACAATTATCCATATTCATTGTAGTTGGAAAAAAACATGAATTCAAATAGGAATAGGAAAGAAAATTAACGTTATTCTCAGTGGATTGTTTTTACTTAAGTGGGCCATTTATAAGCTATAAAAAATATGAAAGAGTAAATAAAAGAAACAGTATACAATAAATGTTGAATGGCCAAGCCTATGAGGTTATATCCTGATCGAAAAAAGATGTTTAGTTTTTAAGCATGGCCTGAGTCATGTTTCTCAATTGACGCTTTGGAAATATATCGCAGAATATGGCCTATTGGAATTTCGTGTCAAAAATTCTTTTCACTAAAGTCCACCAAGTAATATGTCGCAATTGTAAGTGAAGTGAATTGTAAACATTAGAAGACATCAGGGTTACGACATTTGGCGACTTATCATTCAATTGGCGCCACAAAAAAAAAATCACCAATTCCCAATGGCCCCTATTTTACGATTTGGCCTATGTATATGTGTATAAATTAAAATCTATGGGTGAATATTTACTGCCCAATTATAACATAAGCTACAAATTTTAATCAAACCAGTTATGAGCAGTTTGTTACCTTTAATTGGTAGCTTATCATTTCTTTAATTAGTTTTCCTTTGTCAATGTATGACGGTAAAAAATTAGCCATTTTCTCCCGGAAAAATTAACTTTCTCTTCACTGAATTAAATGTTGAAGAAATTTTAAGCGATAAGTAAGTCAAGAAAATACAACCCTAATGGTTACTTACTATCTGTTGAAGTGATGTTTTTTTATTGTTCATGAATTCATTCATGGCGAATCAAAGCATCGGATTTTGACTCATGTGACTTTTGCTCTTCTGTAATTTATTTCTACGCTATCAACTTTACAATATCACCAAAGCATAGGGTTTGCATTTTAATCCCCCTTTTTTATCAATTTTAATTCCATCTCTTTTTTTTTCCTTTAAGCATTTAAAATGCAAAATAAGTGATAAAAGTGATAGAGAAGTCATACTGCAGAGTTTAAAACATTTTGAAGGCTTCTTAAATACATATTCCTTCTGGTTTCATGATCTTAAATTTATAACTTAATATTTTTAATATAACTGTGGCATTAAGAATATATTTTAAAGCTAAAAAATGTTTTGTTAGTTATTTCTCGAGGTTATAAAGCTGAACTTACTGGTACCTGTATGGGTCTGAACAAGCATGAGTAACTCACGATTTATATGATATCCTTTAATTTTTGAAGTGAAAATTTGCTCTTAAATTATAGGCAGAAAAATTACAGTAATATATTTTTATCTTGCCATTTTTTTCTGTCATATTTCCTACATGCCAGATGTTTTCAACTGAATATATTTACATTTATAATGGCTTCCATTGCATATATATCACGAGTTTCCTACCTGTATGCAGACTTTTTATTGCAAACACATTTCAATTTGTTTTTTAATGATAACTGATTTATTATTGTTGGTAATAAATAAAATCCCAAAACTTCGTTAAAAATTTTCAGAGATATAAAAACGTTTTACTAGAATTTATTTGCAACTAAAATTTCTTTTAAAATAATTTGTGCACATTTCATTAAGACATGTTGAAGAATTTGTTTATATGGGTTTTTTTTATGAATAAATATAAATTGAATCATAAAAATTACATTTGTGCTTAAATGTATATAAATTGTTTTTATTCTTTTTAGGAGGAAGTAATGGGTTTCATGTCTGATATTTTTAATTTCCATAAAGTTCGTTTTACAAAAGTTGATGAACTTGCATGTGACATTATACAGCACTCATATACACGATTCGATAGGACAATTGAAATACTATCTGTGTGAAGGTCATCAAAATATAATATTCATTTCTTTAATTTAAAAAGTAAATTTTATATTTTAAGTTGTAAACAAATTAACTTTACTGTTAATATGATAATTAGTATTTATAGATAAAATACTAATCATCTTATTAACTAATATATACTAAATTATAACATGTAAATAAAGTTATAATTTTATAAATTATATTAAAATATCAAATATTTTTTTAAATATATTTGACTTTACTCATTCTATTGTTATTAATGAGATTTTAATTTTTGTTTTGGTTGAATTACTTAATGTGTTTAATTTTATTACTTTTTGAGAATGAAATTGAGTATTGTATGTGAACAATATTATATTTTTTTTATGCATATAAAGTCGTGTCTACACTTGAATGCATAAGTTTTGAGCGTTGCACACGTCAGTTTGTTTCAGTTTTGATGGAAAACGTTTATTTCGAAAAAATTTTCTTACTGAAACAAAATGTGTGTTGCAGAAAAGAGTCAGTTTTTATTTACATATCGAAGGAATAAAAGGTGGCTGGATGCTCGCTTGTAAGTAGAGATAAAGGGATTTGTCTTTCAAGTTCAAAATTTTTGACTTCCTAGATGAATGTTCTGCTGAATGTTTCAAATGTAGACTCTACTAGCATGCCAATGACAAAAATGAATGATTTTTGGAATGAACAAAATGAATATATTCATTTTGTCAATGATAAATTATTGCAAAACTCTATTCTTTTTCCATAAAGAAATAGGGACCGCAATATTTATAAGTAATTGATCATCTAAGCATGTTTTATCAAATTTATGTTGTTGAATAAATATGCATAATTTTTTTTATGCTTTATTTTATTTGTTATGTTTGAATGAATATTTTTAGTTTAATTTTATAACATTAAGTTTCAATTTTATAATGCCAAAAATATATAACATTCTATATAATTGGACAATTATTTGAATGAGTAATAGATGTATAGTACATTTTTCTTTTGTTTTTTTTTTTTTTTTTAAGTTTAAGGGATTCTGTTGCAGTTCTTAACAGTGTTCATTTATTTTGTTTTTTTTTTAGGCATTTAAATTATATTTATCTTGTACTTTTTGATGCATTAAACAAATTAAAAAATTAGCCTGAAACATTGCAGCTGAAAATTATAATAATGCATGTAAAAGGTGAAATTATTATTTTAAGTAGTTAGTGAAAAAGAAAATTTTAGTAATATGCATCCGATCAAAATGAATGTAGAACAAAACATTGTTGCCATGTGGTTTATAGTTGATAGATATTATTCAATTAATTGTACTAAATTATGAAACATTTTTGTAATAACATAGTACATGTGTATGTGTGAACATAGTATATGTATATTATAATATTTATTGTAACTTGACTTGGGGTTAAACTAATTTGATTATTAACATAGATACATGGATTGCTCTATTGTAAAAACACAGTTCTTTGAAGAACTCATATTTAAGAACAGAATAAATATTAAATACCATATTCAAGAATAAGTTAAAATATATACTTAGAATCAAAACTGTAAAATAATTGCATTTTATAGGAAAAATTAAAAAAATTATTGACTTTTCACATATTTTGAGTGAATAGAATTCTTGAATAGCTCTTTCATTTAGAACAAGAATATTCAAACTGTATTCCCTGTAACCTTAAAGTTCTGCACAACCTTTCCAAATGTTGCTTGAATTATTTTTATTAATTTGTAATAATTTTAATTGTATTTTGCAGATCAAACGAATAACATTAGTACAATTCATTATAAATTATGTAAACACTGATTATTTGTTTTACAACGCTGCTTGAGTCAAGGTTCAATTCACAAAATTTATTGTAAATTTGGACAAGCATGATGTCAACGCTGCTTACTTTCTCTTCTACTTCAACCTGATAGTGTCTTTTTCTACCACAATTTGTATACTATCTGTATTCATCTTGCACTTTAAAAAAATTCAGTACTAGAGGAGATTCTAAATATGAAATGTACAATGACTAACACCAATGGAACTCACTTTTAATATTTTGTGAAAGAAATGCAAGCTAATTAAATATTGTTGATTAATTTTTGAAATTATCATCTGTAATTGGAAAATCGATTATATCCACAATTGTAAATTTAATTTATAATTGTAAATATTGATTTAAAGAGATAATGTTGAAAAAAACCTATTTTTCAGTTGCACCATAGATTTTTAAAAAAAAAATATAGCAGTTTTAATATCAAGTTTAAAGGAATTTCCTTTTTTATTCATCAGTTATGATATATGGCCTCATATATATATATATATATATATAAACTATCGTAATGATATCATGTATTTTCAAATTTAATTATGTTTTAGAAATAATACATGAATCAGTACTTCAATTTTCGTGCAGTGAACTTATTTATTTTTCGTAATATCATCTAACAAATAGTAAGTCAGCTAAAATATTCTTTTTGCTGACTAATGTTTTGAGAGAGTAGTCATATATTCATTTTACAAAAATTTTCTGTATAAAAAAAAAAGTGACAACAAACACTAAACAACTTGTGCTTTTGTAAACAGAAATGTAAAAATAAATTTAAAAATAATGATGCTGTAATTATATAATGTTCTAAGGATAAATATCTTGCAATAATGCTGTAAACTACAGTAATGGGTAAAAGTCTTATAAAATATGATATAACAATATTTATTAATGATAATATTAATTATCTCTTATATATGCGAATATTTCGCATTTATAAATACTACTTTACATGAGTGATTTAATTATTACTGAAAATATACCGTAATTTCCTGTCTGTCTCCTGCAGGTATAATTTCTACCCAAAAAATAAATTTCATATAAAACATGGGCGATTCTTTGACATACCGTATACTAATCAAGTTCTGTTTTTATACAAGTGGTGTAAAACAAAACGTTTTTGTTTTTACATAGAGCTTTTGATTCTAAAATTCAATAATAAAAAAATTGCATTAGAAATTTAAAATAGTGGAAACCCAAAAGAAATCCGCCTTTACAAATTAGGATTAAAACTAAAAGAGATTCCATTTTTAGGACGATTCGTAATCTTCCTAATTGCTTTAGATTGACGTGGTGATCAGTATCACAGCTAATTTTTATTTGACCTTATGACCTTTTATTTGACTATTGACCGTTTTTAATCTATTGTTATCGTCACATTTGTCTTTTGTAAAAAATAAGACTCTTCCGATATAGACAATTTTTCGTGTTTAGAAGATTGTTTATTTTTCTCAAACACAAAGTTATGTCAATTTTTGCTTGCAAAAAGTAATTTCAGATAACGGTTTTATAAAATTTGTTTTTGACAATTTCGGGAAAAAATACAACAGATTGTACGTGGCTTCCTGTAATGCGCACTTCAAAAAGTTATAGTTCTTAAGCGGTTCATAAGCTCGAAATTACGGTCATTGCATTTTCATTCTAAATTTTTAAAATTAAATGCTAAAATTCCTTAAATTGCTGAAGTACTTTTTGTAGTTATTTAATTGAGAAAATATGTTTCAGTTCCAAATTCAATTTTTTTTTATACCAAGAATATATTATTATAAGCATATATATATTACTTTTGAATTGGATTCGGAAAAACATAAAAAGCTAGCATTTTTCAGCCCTTCAAATATGTATACTTTCTTTTTTTCTATGTTTTCTGTGCAATTTGTCATCATAAAAATGCTCAATATTTTGTATGTTTTTATGTAAATTTTGGAATTTATTGAGTTCATAAAATTTTTATGTATAATTGATATTAATTGATAATAAATGTCTTGTTTCTGGAATGTTAATCTTGATTGGGTTTTTCTGAATTAAAGATTTCATTAAATCAAAAAAAAAAAAAAAAATTTTTTTTTTAAATTGTGTATTTTGTCATTATATAAATGTTTAATGGTTAAGTTTATTCGATCAGTCCAGAAAATAATTTTCTTTTTTATTTAAAATATGCATTATTTGGGAAAATAAAAAGTGCTTTTAAGACAAATACCTTTTAAAAAAATGCAGTCTTAAAATAATTAAATTATAATATTTGGATGCTTGTTGTGGTTCGGAATCCCTTTTAAACCGAATCCCCGGTCTAATATAAATGTAAAGTGTTGGGGAGGTAGTGTTACTCGCGTCCGTAGCATATTTTCAAGCTACACGTGCCCCCTGGGTAGTGCTAAATGAATAACAGCGGTGCAGCCCTTGCTTATGACATAAAGATCAACTGTCTGTATTGCCAGCTGCGTTAGAACAACATTTTCTATTACTTAGCCCTGGGAAAGTGGTCTTATAAAAAGAAAGATATCCTTCAAGAACAAAGAATATTTAGATATAGTTTTACTTTAGTATCAAATTTGCTCTTCATTTAAATTTATTTCGTTTCTTTATTCTAATTGTAGAAACAAAGTTTAACATTGTTCAAAAACACTAGAATTATTATTTTTTTTTTAATTTATGGATTTACTTTTACAACTGTTATATGTATAATATGTTTTTTCCAAAATCTTTCAGTATCCATAAATAGAAAAGTAACCAGACGAATGAAATTATTTTTAAAAAATTTTTGATGTAATTTTTACTTTAGCATTTGAATGATAGCAATAAATTGACTGAATGAAAAATCATATATGGCAAAGTTCATAATTTAGTCGATATATCTCCGATTTTAAAAAATCGAAAGAAAAATATCAGAAAAAAAGTCCCATATATTGTCTTTTTTAATAAATTTTAATTGTAATTGTAAATATTTTGGTAATGAATTTTGTTAAGGTTTTATACTATCCACTTAAATTGTATAGACAAAAAAAAAAAAAAAATGTATTTTCAATTAATAAATGGTTTGATTTTTCTGATGTCATTTTCGCTTTTACCTACTGCTTTCTCATTTAAAAAAATAAGTATTTTCTAACAAATGTGTGTGTTGGATTGCAGATTTTTCAGGTTTTAAAAACAATTATCTCTTACGGGTAAACAAAATTTTTTGGCTACGAAGCAGTCACATGCTTCGATCTTGAGATTAAGTAAATTGCTTTCACTCCAAGCCAATTACAATTGTTTTGACATTTTTATTTAAAATATTAGAGAGTTTTTACATAACGTTTTTTATCGTCCGATATTTTTCTTCCTAGCGCGCATGCTCATAGGAACCATTGCCTATTGTATGCATATCTGTAATACTGCACTACTGAGCTATTCCTATGAGCATGCGCGCTAGGAAGAAAAAATATCGGACGATAAAAAACGTTATGCAAAAACTCTATTATATATTAAAATTAATTTTTAAAAAGTAGAGAAAAACGTTAAATCGGAAAGAATAATAATAAAAGAAAAGAAAATTAATAATTTAAAGGTATAAAAAATATTAACAGTAATTATCATGACCATCATTCAGTAGAAGTTAAAATTTTGCACCAGACAATTAGCGAAGGTCTGAAATTTATCAATGCGATTTATAATATTTTTAAGCTTTTGGGCAAGGGAGATAATCCCAGCATTTGAATTAGCAAAAACAGAGCTAACTCCTTCATTATGAAAAATATATCAATAGTAAACTCGATGGCTGAAACTCATATCCGGGTACAGGCATAGGCGAGGGAGGGGGACCCTCAGGGCTTCGCCAAAGCTGAAACTTCAGGTGACTTGGAAAAAAGGAAGTTGAGTAATATTTGTAGAAGGCAGTCACGCAAAGCAGCAAGATGGCCAATATTGCCACACTTTATACAATTGGGGTTGTTATTAGTTTCCATAGGAGATGTTTTTTGCAGTCTTTATGAAAATGTTGTTCATCACGTTGAAGACGTGGCTTAAAACAACCAATAGATGAGCTAAGAGGAAAATTATTACATCTGTAACACTGCTTCGCAATAGATCATTTATTAAAATTTTCAACTTTTAAACAAAGATATAGAAGACTATTTAATTAGAATATGTCTTCACTAGCCTCTTTACGAGGCAAAACTGTAAATGAATAAGTTAAAAGTATCTCAAATATTTTAAGAATTGTAAATGTTTTTGCTTTGGCTCTCGGTGCCACAGATTTCGTGTTAAAATCCCGGAGGTACCATGGATGTTTGTAGCGATTCAGAATCCTCTTTAAATTGTAAGTCCCAGTCTAATATGACTGTTGGGAGTAGGACTGACAATCTTACCACTGTAAAAGAAATAACTTACTGTCTCGAAATCTGTTAGCTAGGGGGAAAAAAAAACACCGCGACTCTAGAATAACTTCTTGAATTGATTCTCCACTTTCCCATTGCCATAGAAATATATAAGGAAATCATTGAAATGATTTTGAAACGGTTACTAGGAAGACTAACTATTAGATTTTTCATTTTAATGGCTCTTATTATTGCTATTTTTTATTCTTTGTTTTTATTTATTTATTATTTTTAATAATGTCACTGAATGCTTTAATAATTTTTCCTCTTTACTACCAAACTTCTAATTTTATCACACTTAATTCTATTCTACCGCACTTAATTTCTTGAAACTAAGAACCAAGTAGAAGGGCATTTTGCACTGGCACTCCAATCAATTATATAATCTAGTAGAAACATCCCCCTACCCCTTGTATTTTGAGGTTCTGAAGCATTCCAACTAGTTCTATAATATTTATATCAATTCAGAAGCAGAAATATATTTTTTTGGAAAAAGGTGAATAAACGTGCAACAGAAAGTGGTTTTTCTTCTTCTTTCCCCCTTCCCCTCGACGAACAAGCATTTGATTTGAACCATCATCATTTCATTTGAGACAGTAGATTCAATATTACCGAAAATAGACCATCAGAGCCTGCTATTCGAAAGTTACTTTATACCTTTGCAAACCTTCAAAGCTCCATTCCAAAGTCTACAGACAGAGGGCTTTCTTTGCTTCCTGAATCAAAATGGAAGGATTCAACTGCCTACAAACTTATTATCCTCATCTCTGCATAGATTCGAAACAGCTCTTGTCGATACCGGATACAGACGCACCTGTTACGCAGTTCCTGTGGGATAAATATACTCCTAAAACCTCCACATAATCATATTAGTAAAAAATAATATTTATGCGTTTAAACTTCTATAAAGATAGTTAAAAATAGTAAGCTTTAAAAATGATTAAAAGATAAAAAGAAAATTAATCTAAAATAATAAATATAATTAATTTAAATTAAACAGGTACAACTGTTGTCGGGTCTCGAACCACGCTCTTTCAATTTGGAAAGCCAAACTGTTATCCACGAAACTTTGTACTGAATCTAAACAAATCATACAATCCCAATTCTGAAATTCTAAATATTTTTATAATATTCTTCTTGTTTTTATTGTTTGTTATATTTAAAAAGTCATCATCATTGTTGAATAAAGATGTCGAGTGCCTGAACGCGAAGCGTTCATCTACTCAATGGTATGTGAAGGCACTAGGAAAGAAAAGTCATGATAAATAGATAATAGTAATTGTATGATTTGAGAGAAAAAAGAAGAAAGTAAGAAAATGTAAATCCTCGGTGATGGAAACGTAACCAGAAATTTATGATCAGTAAATATGCGTTGAAGTAAAATATCTAAAAAGCGATAAGTGAGCAGGAAATTATGGTGGTTTGAGGCTTCGATTTCATTTAGAAGTGGAGAAAGGATACTTGTATTTTCCATTCAATTGCGTAAATATAGCTTGTGCCTTGATGAGAGGATTTTCATGAGTAGCAATGGTATTGAAGAAATTTCTAGAAAGTTTAATAATATAGTTGTCAATAGAATCAATTTTTAAATCTTGATGAATTGTAGAGTTGCGGATAAACCAGGGTGCACCAGTGATGATACGAAGAAGTTTGTTTTGAATAATTTGCACAGATTTCTTGTTAGATTGTGCAGCTAGACCCCAGATTGGAGCAGCATAGGTAAGGATAGGCCTGAGAACTTGTTTGTAGAGAAGAAGTTTGTTTGACAAACTTAATTTAGAAAATTTATTAATGAGTGGTAGAGTGAGATAAAATTTTTTTTTAACATTTTTCTTTGATTTTTGAATATGAGCTCGAAACGTAAGTTTATTGTCTATAATTAAGCCGAAATATTTATCATTAGTCGCCCATTCAATTTGTTGATCAAAAAGGGAGAGATTAATATATGGTTGTCTGGCGTGTCCTTTTCGGAAAATGATAGCTTGAGATTTAGAGACATTAATTGCGATGCGCCATTTAGTTAGACAATCCTCTAGGATATTCAGAAAATTTTAAAGAGTATTGATGACATAAAGAATAGAACCACCTTGGGCAAGAGCAGCAG
>BPLR01017229.1:0-35683 GCA_021605095.1 Caerostris extrusa | reverse complement strand
TATGATCTTTCAGTAAGTATTTTACTCAAAAATGTAAGAACTAAATAAGTGACAGCATTAACAAACTGGGAAATATGCTTATATTTTTAAGTATAAAAATTGTTCCAAGTGTTGACTTGTTTATAATGCGGCAACTATGACACCACATGTCAAGTACTGCTATATTAAGAAATATGTTTTAACAAGAAAGTAAAGTATTTCATTTACTGGTAAACAAGTGGGTGCCTGCGGAGCTCGCTTGAACCCGCTCTATAACTTGGCCTCTGGCGTACAAAAAAACTCTTGAAAACTATCTAATCAGAATAAATAATACATAAAAAAAAATTAATTGGTTACATTGTGCATAAATTTAATGGGTTTTTTTTTTTTTTTTTTTTTTTAGTTTTGGTTCGTGTTTGTAACCAAGTGTAAAAGTCCTTAAAGATTCAAATAGTTTTTTATCAATTTTTATAACAATGTCTAAAAATATTTGTTCAAAATATGTGTTGATCAAATAGGCTTTTTATATCTTAATGAATTATCTTGCAACAACTACGCCTACTCTATTTTAGCACAGTTTTAAAATGGGACATGTTATTTTTCATTAAATATAATGGAGATACAATTAAGTGAATAAGGATTCTGTATCAGATTAACACGTCATTGACAAAAAATCTGAGCTTTTTAGTCTGCATGACAAAATAAAAAACACTGTATAAAAATATTATTCCAATATTTTAATTTTTCTTTTATTAAATTAAACCTGTAACATATTTTCTATTTTACCCTTTCATAAAAATGTGAAAATATTTCAAAATAATTACGGACTACATTTATTTTATTTAAAGTGAACACATTAGCAGTAGCTGAGATTTGTGCGTCTCAGAGGTGTGAAAAATATGAATTTATAATAGTTAAGGAACTAAAAAGGGAAATCAGAAAGGTCCTCGTTTCGTTGTAATTTATTGGTATGAAATAATACGAATATTTCTTCACTTCAAATTCTTGGTTGTAAAAAATATTTGAAAAAATTATATTAACTTTAACAAAAACTGTTTTTATGTTAGAATTATAAGAAATTGATAAACTATAAAGAAAAGAAACATACGACTAATTTATAGACAGATTTGTAGAAATTATTCATTTGGACAAATCTGGAAAACATTGAACTAACTCAGTTATTTATCAATTATTTGTTATTAAGTTTATGAATTTTGCTACAAAACTATACAGCAAAATATATATTTCCTAAATACAGTTTAATCTTATTACTCAAACCGTAGGTAATGAATTGTTCTTTTCTAAAAACTTTGATTTAAAAGGTTATTTTATTATTAAGAGTATTTTAAGTTATTACTACATAAAAGCCTGAATATAAGCCTCACGTGTTTTTAATCTCTAAAATCTTGTAAACAACTACTAGATCAGAACTGTATGAAAGTTTTTATAAAAGGATTAGACACGTAAAATATAAATTAATTTGAATGTTATAATATTGTTATGAAAATCTAAAATATCTCCCTTTATATAAAGAAATATATAATTTAACTATTAAAAATTATTAGAGAATCAACAATCTGAGAAAATTATATTTTTACGATTTACAACTGCAATATCTATATTGTAGATACCTGAAGATGGTTTTAAGAATTCAATATTTTTCCTTTAATTCAGCTCCATAACTTGAATAATTCAAGTTTAGTAAAGATAAATATTTATTGGATATGTAAGCGGAAATCTGTTAAACGACAATTTGCATGTTCATGAAGAGGACACTCTATAAATGCATAAGTATCTTGAAGATATTTCCTATTTCCGATAATAAGGAGAATAAATTGCTTAGAGCTACAGAATTGATTTTCAAAGCACAGGAGTTGAGAAATCCTGTAATAAATGGTTAGTTATGGAACTTGATTTAATTAGTCCTTCAACTCCATATTATTGGATATAGAAAGACACGTCGATTTGCATGGATAGTGTAGTACTGAAATATGAACAATTAATACATTTTTATAAAAGAAGACAATTTTAAATGCAGTTTATTAAAAATTCTTCTAAATTTCAAAACTACTAGAATTTTCTAAAATATTCTAAATATCGTATAACTTACAAAAGGAATTAAATTTTTAAATGTTTATAATTTGTGCGAAATTTTGAATGTTACTGGCTATTTTGTACGCAATTTGTTGTTAATGTCGAAAACATGCATAATCATTTTTCTCTTGAGATTTATTTTACTAAATTTATAAACTAAATTCTTAGATTTATGGTAGTTCCAATTGTCAGTTATTTGTAAACAGAGAAACTAATAACAAATTCAAATACATGTTTGACAAGCATAAAATTCAAATATAGGAGCTATTCTGCAAATATTTAACAATTTATTTAAAATGCTTTTTAGATTGTGAAGAATTTGAACTATGTAGTTAAACATTTTTAACACTTGTGATAAATTAAATCCTCTCTATAGAGTGACATATTCTGTATTTTTCTTTTTACAAACTTATGAATTCCATAAAAGCTGTTCACATACATTTTTGCAGAAATATGTAATTTTAAACTGTTAAATATAAGTTTACTTATCAAAAATTTAGTTAAAAATTAAAAATTTTAACAATGCCAACTGAAGAGTTTTCAAAATATTTGTATAGAATATTGTAAGTACATGAATAAAGCTTATAAACCCTATGTGATTTTCATAAAGAGATTGTGTCAGCAAATAACAATTTTAAATAAAATCAGAAATTATTCACCTTAATATTCAGCAATGTTCTTTAAAATGTATTTTTATGTTTGATACATTGCAAATAATCTAGATGCACTAATGTATAAGTAAATAACATTCATTTCTTAAAATAATAAAAATTCTGTATCTACGCTTTATTCAGTTTAATTTACTGAATGATATTAGATGTAAAGATAACTCCAAAATAATTGAATTAAAATAAAAGGAATGTCCTATAGAAAGGTTACACTTCATTTACTACAATAACCTATTGAAGAAGAAAGAGCCCCGAGGAAATTTTAAAATTACATGTATAGTGTAAATAGCATTTTTAAAGTAAAGGTTATTCATAAAAAACAATTCAACTTGATTTAATTAAAAATTATAGTCCGTTATTTTTGTTGCAAAGTTTCCAATGAGTACGATAAACTTTTAACATAATAATCAATGTGTATGATTAAAAAATTAACATAGTTCTAATCGTTCTGAATTCGAATAAAGTTGCAATAACTTTGTAAACATACTTTTATTTCTAACCATTTCTTTTTTTTTTTAATAATATTAAAGAGTGTCCTCAAACTGTCACCATTACTAAGTTAAGTGACTTATTACTATGATGGCATTATAACACAAAATGGTTCAATGTTTTTCAATACGTTGTATGAAAATTCATAAAACTCATAAGTCATAAAACATTTTTTAAAAATAAGTAACTACGTTAATGCAAGATTTTCAAAAACTTTAATTGTTCTTTTCAAAAATGAGAGATGTACTTTTTCAAGCTGTTGTGAAGCAGCGTGAGTGAATGGGACATATTTACATAGTAGCAGTAACCAGCAGGTAGAATGCAGGCCTACTCATTGATTTCTTATATGAGAATTATTCTAATAAGTATATGCTCATTCTTCAAAATGATGAAAATTATAATGAACCGGAAGAATTTTTTTTTAAAAATGTGTAAGAAAGCAATAAAAAATTAAAAGTAATTTAATTAAAAGTAAATTCACTTGCTTGTCACTATACATTACCCTATTTTAATCTTAATAATTTAATAAAAGGAAATTAATAATGAACAACTGCTCTAACCAAACAAATAATTTATGTTAGTAGATATTACAATTAATAGCTATTAGCAAGAAGTTATTATTAACTTGGCTTAAAAACCAATTAAAAATTTAAAATTTTAAAAATAAATTTTAAAGAGAATGACAGAATTTTAAAACCTAAAATGATTATGTTAGTTTTCATAATTAAATTATATATTAATTTTTAATCCGTTCACAATAGTTATCATACAGTATTTTTTTTTACTGGACCTAAAATTAAATAATAGAAAATAAATTTATGCTAATTAAAATTCGAAAATAATTAAAATACTAAACAAATAAAAGTAATATGATTTCTTATTAAAAAAAGACTTTTTATCATATTTTCAATTATTTTTACTAGTGTGTTTTCATAAAAAAATGTATATTTGAATTACTAAAATATAGTTATTTGTATTTGGTATCTGTCAATTTGAGCACTATTTAAGTTTAAATTCTGTAAAAATACTTATCCTTCTTTTACTCAACATTTACGGCAGATAATTTTTGTCAATGAGATGCTCTTATAACTGCACAGTATATATATTCTTAGAAACATTTTTCAAGACGTATTTAAAAATCAATTTTCTTTTTGTTCTAATAATTATTCTACACCTTTTAGAAATAAATACGAGCGTTTTCCCATTTTTCTTACGTTTTCTTTGAATTTTCTGGATCATTAACTACTCTCTTCCCAAATGTATAGCAATTTTTCTACCTCATCTAACGCAATCAAGCATTGCAAATGCATAAATATTTGATATCTTCATCAGATTATAAAAAATTCACAGTTTTAATTTAGTATAACAAATATTCTTTTTTCATCTATCTTAGAGTCAGAAGTAATTTTAAATACTCATTTATTTTAGGTTTTGGCTGTAATAAGCATTAACATATTCTTTTTTATTTCAGCATAAGAAATTTTTTTCTTGTTTAAGAACAAATCCCACGTCTACTTTAATGTTATCAACATTTTTACTCTCTTCAATACATGTGCATTTGCATCAGTATCATCAATGTTTCTACATTTTTCACTGCATAATCTATAAATTCATAATTAAGTTTAAGAAATATTTCGCAGCTTCTTTAATTCTTTAAAACAGTTATTTCCTCTAATCGTATAGACAGAACAGAAAATTGCATCATTCATGATATGCTTTTATAAAATGCACACTCAATCTGGGAGTAATTATTTTGTTGCATTACTAATTAAGATCCAAATGCATATGAGTGTAATTTTTCTTGCTATTAACGTTATGAAAAAGATTTGACATAAAGAATATATAAAAAAATTCAACGACACACAAGAACGAGTATTTCAGTATTATAAAGGTACTGATCAAAAATATTGTTGGGATTATTTTCTTTTAGCATCTAAATAAAAATGGCATGCATTTTTGGGTTAATGAATCTTAGAAATAAAATCCAATTTTGTTGAGTTAAACATTTTTTTCGAAATTGAACTTAAAGCTGAATTAGGTTACGAATCATAAAATTAAATTTTATTGAAAATTAAAATAAAATTTGAAACAATTATTAATAATTTTATTTCACTCTTTTTAAAACTGATATGACTATTAAAGTAAAAAAATAATTTCAATATTTGTTAACGTCTATCTATATTTATTACCTGACAAAGAATTGCAACTTATCGGGACAAATATGGCAGATTTAGTTAATTCGTTAATTTTACTAGAATCATCAAATTAAATATTACCGAAAATTAAAACAAAATTTTGAACAGTTATTAATAATTTTATTTCACCTTTTAAAATTGATATCACTATTAAAGTAAAACAATATTATGACTATTTGTTAATGTCTATCTATATTACCTGACAAAGAACTGTAACATATCGGGACAAATATGGCAGACATAGTTAATTCGTTAATTTTACTTGAATCATAAAACTAAATGTTATTGAAAAAATTAAAACAAAATTTGAAACAATTATTAATAATTTCATTTCACCTTTTTAAAATTTATTTCATTATTGAAGCCAGAAAAAATATTATGAATATGTGTTAATGTCTATATATATTTATTACCTGAAAAAAAGAGCTGTAACTTATCGGGACAAATATGGCAGACTTAGCTAATTCGTTAATTTTACTCGTTGTAGTCCTTTCGGTATCCAGACAATCAATATTTCAATCTTGTCAGATTATTCTTGTGGAGAAAAGACTTAACATGTTGCCTCAACGAACAAGTGAGTTTTCTCTTCTTACAAAAAAAAAAAAGCGGACAAAAAAAATTCTCTAATTAGATACTGTCAGCTTTCCTTTAAATATAATTTTGCCCTGTCAGCATCTCCAGGAGTTGCGAAAGATGATTCTTGAAGAAAGAAAAAAATGTTTAAAGGATAAAAGAGTCGAGAGTTAGAAAATTGGACCTTTTGAGCTTTAGAACTGTAACTCTTGACAAAGCCGATTATAAAATCTACCTATTCCACTGATTTGTTGTTTCTTCTAACTTTCTAACATTAATTCAAAGCGGCCCTAAAAAATTAATGTGGAACAACTAATAAAAACGATTATAAAAAATTTAAATAAAGAACTGTATCAAATGTATAATTTTTCTTCAATTTATTTTGATGTTAACCTTTATGGTAACATATGTGAAAAGTAATACTTGGTGTTCTTCATGGTAACATATGTGAAAAATAATACTTGGTGACTTTTACTGAATTCTTTTTCACATTTAAATCAGAAGAAAAACATCAAACAATTTACCAAAGTGTCGAAATGCCTATTTTTATTCTGAATCTCAAAACATTTATCGAAACAATTTCATATTTTTAAAAGTAAAAATTTGCACAGTTGCGCATATGATATTAATAGGAAGGATTCTTTCATCGTAACTAATTATTAAATAATTTTACAGCTTCTAAATTATAAAGCATATACTATCGCAATGAAAATATCTTATAACGTTGGCAACTATACTGGAAAATTTTGGATCATCTACATAAAAAAAGAAATTTTCGATAATTTCATTATTTTACACATCAAATATCAAATGTGTGCAAGAATTTTGAATTTTATATAAAGTAACAATATATTTAATTCTGACAATTGGGTTAATTTTATACCATTTTTAAAATCTTTAAATTCTCAATGTTATACCATATTATTACAAACGTATATTTTTTAAAATTTTTGACTGAATAGTATGCCATTACCAATCTATACAACGATTGATTAGCTGACTTATCATTTTCGTCCGCAAAAGATTCAATCAGCTGCTTTTGACTAAATCTTTCTGTTATTCTCGCTGCTGTAAGCTTCAAGACGACAGCTGACCTCGGGAGATTTCCACATCAACAACCGCAAGATTTCTATAACAGCAGATTAACTTATGAGGAAGTCCGTATCAAAAGCATTTAGATACATCAAATTTTTTTGTTCTTGTCCTAGCTCTATGAAAATACTTCCGTATATATTAATCTAAAAAGTAATCTAGTCAAAATTTCAAATTATTTTGATATCTTAAAATAAATTTTATATATAATAATAAGATTGTACAAAACCAGAAAAAAATTTGTGCAATGTATATTTGCTGATGTATATATTAATGTCTAAAACCTGTACATTCTTATTGATTACATTCAATAAATAGCATATAAACGCTCTTTATATCAGTACTGATTCAATGTTCACTGATGTAAAGAATATTATCCATTGCTCTGTTCCGTAATTTAAAAGTATTTTCGTGTGCTAGGTTAATATTTAATGGATAATACTATATGATAATAATATATAATAACAATATAATAATATATAATATGCTGATGTGTATATTAATGTCCAAAAACCTGGATATTCTTATTAATTACATTCAATAATTAGCATATAAAGGCTCTTTACATCAGTACTGATTCAATGTTCACTGAAGTAAAAAAAGAATACCATTCATTAATCTATTTTGTAGTTTAAAAATATTTTCCTGTGGTAGTATAATTTTTAATGAATAATAATATTCTACAATTATTAATAAAAAAAATTTAGTGTCACTAAATGTACATAAAAGGTTTTATATGAAATAATGCTTTAATTAATATATACAAATATTTATTTAAAACAATAATTATAAATTATTGCTTTAAAATTTAACGATTTACATATACTTTAATAAGAATTATATTTCTGCATAATAGCAGAAAACTACCAGTACTCTTTTTTTTTTCGTAACCCAAAAATGATTTTGAAAACTATGGGACTTTTAACGATATATCTAATCAAACAACTTTATTACATGTGAATAACACAGAAATTTATAATGTAAGATGATCCTCGCCTTTAAAACTTTATTAACAGAAAAAAATATTTTCACATATATAGTTGGTTTTGAAAATTTACAGAGAATCCGCAAAGAATATAGATTTTGTCTCTTACATTATAATGAATAGAATCAAAAAGTATTAAATTCAAATAAAAAATAATAATAATTTCATTTTAAAAATGTTGAGTGATAATCAATTCCTTCAGACATATTGATTTCATCATCATCATCAATAGCACGATAGCCCAGGATGGACCAATGCTTTATTTTGAAGAGATTTCATGCATTTCCATGCATCCAGATTTCCTTCCTCTGGGTGATAATGGTCCGCAAATTCATTTTCAACTGCGTCTATCCATCGCAACTTGGGTCATTCTCTTCCTCTTTATTAGCCTTATTTTAGCAGTATAATAGCAGTACTCAGTATAATCAATTGATCTTAATAAATTTTATAATATCTGGGTCTTTACAGCATTTATAAATGTCTGCGTTGTGCCATCTTCTCCACAATCACTTTCCCTAACACCTCCATGAATGGCCCTTAAAATCTTCTTCTTAAATATACCCAAATGGGCCTCATCAGATCTTTGTCAAAGTCCATGTTTCAGAGCCATAAACCAAAATAGGTCTAATAAGGGTTTTATATAACAGGGATTTAATTTTTGCTGCATATGAACTGTGATTTAAATAAATTTCTTAAACTTTTAAAGCTCTTATTGGCAGACAAATTCTGTTTTTTATTTCAGGTAAGATATTATGACAATTAATTTTTGATCCTAAGTATTTAAAAAATATATATATATAAAAAAAAAAAATACAATACACAAACAGGTGGGCTGAAAAGTTCTATACACATAGGTGGCGCTACTGGTATTTTCAATAATGTTTAAAGCCCCAATTAAAAGACACGTGTATAAACAGCTTTACTATTAGTATGTGAGTTATAGCCATAGTGGTCCACTCGACTGTCGATGGCCAGTGGAAATGGGGAGCGCATCCATTGTCACATATCGACGCAAAAATTCGGTTTATTACGATTGAACAGCTCCAAACACTGATTAAAATCGGGTTGTTTGGTCGATTGAGATCCCGGCGGCACCCGCTTTGCCATGGATATCCAAATTTCATTCACGTAGTCCAATGTGTTCGATATCTTTAGGGTCTCAGCTTCTCAATAAACTTTTACGTACGGTTATCGGTTATTTTGTGAACTTTTTTTGATGTTTTCGTCGGTAACAGCCTCTTTGGGGTGTCCACTTGTTACGTCCTCGGTGCTCATTTCGCCTCGTTTAAATTTAGCAAACCACTTATGGTTGATTTTCCTGGGGCAAAGTCCCAATAATGTTTATCAAGGCCTTGACATCAATAGTATTTTCAAAAAGCAATGCTTTATTAACGTTCTTTTTATCCGTTTTTCAAACTAACAAAAGTTGCTTCACCAAAAAATGTTATAACTCACATACTAATAGTGCAACAGCTGCCAAATTTATACACGTGTCTTTTAACGTTATCTAAAAATTATATGTTTAATACTAGTAGGTCCATCTATGTGTCAGCCTATAAACTTTTCAGCATTGTTATTGAGTAAATTTTTAAGAGTTAGTTTGAGTGTTAAACATTTATCAGCCTACTGATTTTATCATGAATTTTAAAATTAAAATTAATGTAATGTTTATACCAATCATATAAAATACAAGTTTGTTTAAATTTACTACCATACTTCCTCAATCAAAACTTAAAATCATAAATAATGTATATTTTAAAATTTACAATGAGTTTTTGCAACATCCTCATGTTAAAACTATGTACTTATTATCAATACACTTAAAAAAATGTATAATAATGTGTTTTTATATAATATTTTAAAATTTTAGTAGTGTAATTATTTTATTTTAATGAAGTTTTTAAACACAATTGCTTCTAAAGGACTGTACTATATCTTTTGAAAAGGCCGGAAAAAAAAATTAATTAGCTAAACAAAATTTTTAAAAAACAACTAAAAATGTTTTACTGTTTAGAACTATACTTAAATGTTGCTGTGTACTGTGTGTGTGTGTAAATATACTATGTTAACTGTGGAGAAGATTTAATTTACATGTTATGTAAACAAACTTCAAATTTTATTTTTTTAATTTTAAGTGTTGCATTTTTATAATTTGTCTTCCCTAATTTTTTGATGAAAACCCTTTCATCATTTATTAGGTGAGAAAAATATTTTTGCAAATTTAATTGTTCTACGTAACTGAAAGTAATTTTAATTTTACTTCATCATATAGCGAAAAAAATTGCATAATTAAATATTTTAACGAACTTTTTTATTTAATTTGGAATCAACTGTATTTTTACCAACAATTTATATGGATTATTAAACTGCTGTAACTGTTCATACGTATAACATTATGCATTTCCTATATAAGAAATCATAACAAACAATATTTTAATATATGTTGATCATAACTTGAAGTGTAATTAAATGTAGAATTTTAATAAAATATCAGTTATTCACCAGCAAAAATGTAATAGATAACATTTTTTTTTTTTAGATAAGTATGTAGGTAAGTTTTGTATAATCGTATGAACAACAAGTTTAGCCAATGTGCTCAAAATATAGTGGTAATAAATTATTAAAAACTGAATTTTAAAATATAACATACAGTGTATTTTATTTTTAAAAACACGATGGAAATAACATAAAAATACAATGAAAATAACGTAAAAATACAATGAAAATAATAAATAACATAATATAAAAGTATTTATAATTATATAATATATATATATTATATATATAATAATTATAAAAAATGTTAGTAAATAACATAATAATACAATGAAAAAATGCATTAGAATACCGTTCTTAAAGTATCTCATAAAGGTATGCATATACATCAAACACAAAAGGTTATCTTTAATTTTAGCGTTTTTATTACTGTCAAATATTAAGTGATTATAATTTTATTTATTTATTTTTCATTATATTTTATATTTATTATTGGTGAAAATTATATAAATTATTTGACAATTTTAAATTTATTGACCACTCAGAAACCTTAATGATTCTTCTAGAAATTTTCAAGTTAGCTGCTTCATTTTTAATAAAAATGTCTTAATATTTCATGATGCATCATCAAAATCTTTTTATTCGAAAAATTTCATATTTCGTTGATTAATATGAAATTCATTGTTTGGCTCTCTGAAGTAAAAAAGATTTTCAATGAAATGGATCAATACCCTAGAGCATCATTGCTGATTGAAATTTATATACCAAATGTGGATATTAGGAATCGCTGGCTTTATGCCAATCATCTGCTTCATAACGATTTCATCAATCAGAAAGTTCTTTCTTGTTCTATATCTAGACAAATACTAAGTAGTCTAAAGAATATATATTAACGATTATCCATTCTATTTACTATTACTCAAACTTTGGTCACAATCAATTGTATATCGTATAAAATTATTTCTTATGCACATAGATATAAATATTTTATATTTTATATATAATGGTTAATAGCAGAAAATAAACTGATTACATATAATTAGAAAAATAACATAAGCATGATACATTTAAATAGAAAATTTATGCATTTAATTAAATTTATGTATTTTTATATGTTGATTGTACAGTTAATTTTATAGTTATAGTTATAATTTATAAATACAGTTATAATTTATAAAGGGTATATTATAACTGTACTTATAAATTATAAGTACAGATATTAAATTATAATTTATAAATGTTGTGAGTACAGTTTATACTGTATACTATTCATCATTTTATTAACACTTAATTGTTTTCTGAAGAAAATAAATATTGAACTTGAGAAATGCTTATAAAATAAACACAAATTTAAAACATTTTTTTACTCTAGTTATATTACATGTAGATCTAAAGTAGTTTATAAATTTCAGTTTATTTTAGCAAACCTAGAAATATGATGAATAGAAAAAATAAAAAAAAAATTAAAGTGATATTTTTTGTTTAAAATTTAAAATCCCATCATTTGTGAAGAACAAAAGAGATTATAGTTACCAGTAAAAGAAGAAACATTGAATAAAATGTAAAATAAAAGTTTCATGTTAATATCTCATAAATTTAATAAGTATAAAATATAGGAAGGAATTCCATTGTCTGTCGCAACTTCTTAATTGTTATAATGCAGTAAAAGTTTGTAAGCAAAGTTTACATGTGTGAAAAACTAATGCAGTTTTTAAAGCGTAAATAATTTATTTTTATTATAATTAAAGTTGAATAAAAGGCTCAGTTACCTGTAACTAATAATGAACCTATATGGGATAAGAGCTGTGAATCTATATGTTTCCAGCTGTGTCAATATTATAATAATTAAATCTTTTATAAGAGCTAAAGTAGCAGAAAAGATTATTGACAATTATCTAGTTTCTTTTAAACACGTTTTTAGGAATTTCTTAACAACTTTTTATATCCGGCCAATTTAAGATATCATTGTGTTTTGGGTTAATTCGTATCCACTAAAAATTCTTCATCAATAACTAACGCGTAATTAAATGAAGATACTTTGAATAAACGAATTTCAGTTAAGTCAACGATTTATTTGTCAATATAAATATATAAATAGTTCGTTCAAAAAAACTCTTCGAGAATTATTTTCCACACTTGAGCATCTTCTTTTAAACTCGTTTTTAAGTATTTTGAAACAACTTTCTATGGAGGTCAAGTTATCATATCATTATATTTTGGGTTGATTTGTATCCCCTAAAACCTATTCACAAATAACTAACGCATACTAAAATGAAGATATTTTGAATAAACGAATTTAAGTAAAGTTAACAAGTTATTTGTCAATATAAATGGTTCGGTCAAAAAACGTTGGAGAATTATTTTCTACACACGAGTATCTTTAGCAGCGAAACACACGCGACGATGAAAAATCGATTAAAGCTATTTTCCTGTGGCTGCGAAAGACAACTTGTCTTCTTATTTGTTGGAATGCGTCAGTGACTATATAAGTACTTCTGTTTCATAAATTTTTTATTTATTTTGTGGAAAAACTATAATCAAATTTTTACATGTTTTTCTCCTTCTTACAATGTACAGTATTCTGTTATGTATATGTTTCTTCATTTTGCTGTAGAGTTTGTGTTTCACGTTTTTTTTTCAGTTTTTCTGAATTTCATTATTTGGTTTGTGAAATATTCACAAATGCTTAGCTCTTTGAGCTCAGAATGTATGCACATATCATGCGTATCATTGATTATTTATATACTGTTGATTTTAGGTCCACTTTTCCTCCTTTATGACTTTACTAACTTCTTCTTACTTTTAGGAGGAAAGAATTGTTCCTCTGCCCTTAACGGCCTACTATAAAGACGTCTTTATTCTGTCTGCACTCGAGGTCTGAATTTAAATTAGACCAGGCTCTACATGTTTAATCCATATTGAAAAAATCAGTGGCTATACTCATATATATGTATATATATATAGAAAGAGAGAGAGAGAGAAACTACTCGACATTTTTCAGTGTTCTGCTTATATGTTGTTCGCTTACCCCAGATACAAGAAATACATTTCAAAGCTACAGCATGGGGCAGTCCGTTATTTATTCCGAGATAGTTGCCAATTTTGTAAATATATTGTTATCCTTGTTAATTAACAAACTGTGTAAAAAACGTATGATTCTTCAATTTCTTGAAAACCCCCACTACAACTTGCCGCAGTTCTGTTACTAAAGTCGGTAAGATAGTTAATAAGTGGAATAAAATTCAAAGGTTTGAGTTAGAGATTCCCTTTTTTGATCGTTGGCCGAATTATGAGAAATTCTGTATTCCGGCTAATTGCATGCAATATTGTCAAAAGATGATTTATCGTTAAAAGTAACATTGGTAAACTTAAATAGTGGATGACTGTGGTGTACATAGGTGTACTAATTTCATAAAATTCCTCCTTTGATTAGTGTATAAATTCTATTATAATATAGTTTACTGTGTATATGTTTAATGTAAAATTTATATTAGTTTTATGTTTTTACGTAATGGTAAAAAATTTATTATAATGTCACATGAAGTATTAAAATGTCACATAAAAATCTCCCAAATTGTTCAATTCGACTCTAATTCAGGAATGATTTTTATATCTTGGATTAAAATATTTTAATAATGTGTGTTCAGAAAAAGAACTGAGTGTTTAATGGAAACTAAAACATATTAGTAGCTATCTTAAAGCCACTGCGTTGATGGAATTTATCAGTTCCTGTTAACTTATTGAAAATTTTGATGAGTTACGTATCATTTAAATAAAAAATTTCTCTCATCCGCTTCTGATTCTTTCATCAAGTTTATTTCTCATCGCTGTGATTCCCACAAAGATCTTAAAGATTAATTTCATAAAAAATTGAATTCTGGAAGGCAGTTAAATCTGTCTAATAATTCAATAGTTGAAACTCTAACAGATGGTCTACCTCTCTCAATGAAATCATTAATTATGATTCCACAATCATCTAATCTAACAGAGTGGTTCCAAATGGCAAATATATTGTTATTAAATTTAAAAGATAAACCAAGCAAATATCAGATAGTAGAAATTTTAGTACATCAACTCAATATCCATTTTCTCGGTATAATCAAAGCGATCAGATTTTCGGGTTTCTAAAAATTTCTTTAATACTTACAGATTTCTGACCCCACCTAGTAAATATCATCCAAGGTCCCCTCAACCTAGAATGTATTTAATCAAGAACAATTACCTCCATCCCCATGTAGATTATGCCTACAATATATATATATATATATATATATACTTCTTCCTGGCATAGAAAATGCACCGAAGAAGTGGTTTTACTTCTATTGATTACCTTGCATATTTCGTTACAGTATAAAATTTTCTTCTTGTAAATAACATCATTATTTACTTACAGTACTCATGCATTGCATGTTCATCAATTTTCATCACATTCAGTCTACTCTTTTATTGTGCAGCATTTTCTGTATTTTCTATGTTGGGTGATATATATATATATATACACAAAGAGTGAGATAGGAAATGATTGAGTTCACGATGTATAGAAACGAAATTTTTCTGGTAGAGCATCTATAATGCAATGGTACGTATTTATACCAATAGTCTGGCTAGTAAACGCGTATTTAAGACTGGTATTTCAGATTAGAATGTTTAAAGGTATTATTTTTAATCGATTTCTGAAGAATATTGCAATTTTCTAAACTGATATGTTCTCCAAAAATCGTTTTGTTGATGTCGTTTTGACTTGATAGAAGTTTTCTTCGACTTATCCACTGCTTCAACTCTCTGTATGCAGTTTCAAGAAAAACCTTCTTCAGCAAACTAATGTTTCTTCCTTTTTAGAATAGCTTAACTTGTAAACATGCAATCATTTTCGTCAAGAGTCGAAATGGTGGTGACTTCTGATAGGACTTTTACCACTGACACACAATGACACTATTCATCTCGAGTTCTGTTGAGACCACTGATTAAACATTCTCATCGTTGTAGTGATATTACAGCCTGGAATCTATCGTGCTCTGCAATCCATTAATCTACACCTCTTATAATATTAGAGATGTTATCATTTCATTCGTATGATTCCTTCATGATATTACACTTTCAGAACAGGGACGTAATTTTAAATTGTTCTGAAAATAAAATTAACTTATAATCATTTATTTAGGAAATATGATAAAAAAATAAATAGGTAATAATAATTTTTATTTATTATGCAAATAAAAAGTTTTAGAGAGTTTTTTTTATGAAAGTGAAAGCCTGCTATGGTTGACTAATCTTTAGGTGTGGCTCAACTTATGCTTAAAGGAACACTCCCCTTTTTCTCATTATCAAATATTAATTATTTATTCGCAATCTGAAAGAATATTTTATACAATAAATTTAAAAATTTATTGTCTCTTTAGACTGAATGACTAGTGGTTTTCAAACGCTAGCTGTATAAAAGTTCATTCCTCCTTACAAAAAAGAACTGAATTTTTTACAAATTAAATGGAATATTAAAATTTTAAAAGCTGATTTTTAAAGAAGAAATGATAACCACTTACTCTGTAATAAAACAACCTTTGAATATTAGTTATCTACATTTTAAGTATTGACATATCTTGAGGTATATTAAAAATATAACTTTGATTTTTAAACAATAAAAGAATACGAAAGATATTCATCAAACACGCACTTAATGAATAAATGCATGTAAAAAGTCTATAATACTTTATCTATAATTATTTATAATATAATACTTTGTCTACATTATTGTTGTTTGTCTATATTAATTTATAATATAATACTTTGTCTACATTGTCTATAATACTTTGTTTTTACGCTTGTTATCCCCCTTTAAAATGTGAATTGAAAGGTTAACCAATTTAATAGACTGTTTGTCTAAAATAATATCAATTCTATTTGTTCAATGAATTCAATTTATTTATTCTATTGGGAAAATCTCTTTGGTGCAACTTGGCCAAAGTTGACCATTATGGCATTAAAACATACCAAACAGCCAATTTATCAAAATTCAAAAATTCAAAAGTTTTCACGTTCATTTGTGTCTTTAATTTCAAATCGAATTACATTTTCTAATCGTATGCAAATATTTAACTTCAGATTCTGCATTTCGTATTGATCAAAATGTTGATATAACACTGGTGGAAAATGCAATCCAAACACCAAAAGAAATTAGTTTAGGGAATAAAAATTAAGCATAGTAATGGTAAAGATAACTTATTTATTTGATTGAAGTTTTAAGGTAGCTGGTTGAAGTATTCTTGAGAACATTTCAAATATAAGATGGTGGTACATTAATAACCATAGTCTCTACGATTTTGAACGCAAACATATAAACGTGCATGCATTGAGTCGTACAGGTGCCATATGTAATTTTAGGGCCTGTTGCACTTGGTCGGTCAAATCAATATTTGTCCGTGGCAGTTGCAGATGACGAAGTTTTTTCGTCGAATAATGTCCCATAAGTCCTCAGGCAAGTCAAACAGTCGACACTCTGTGTAGAACATTGAGTGACAGCAGCGGTATGAGGACAAACGTTTTGCTATTGGAACATCTCCCCCCTTCTGGTATAGTGATAGAAAATTACAGCTCAACTCGGAGCTGTCTCCTCAAGTAATCGATTTTTTATTTTATCTGTGTCACTTTAGTGCCAACAGAAGCTCGAATTTCTGTTGCAGAGACTGCTGTATATGACAGTCGTCCCCCTCGGTAGTTGTCGTGTGCTTCTGGCCCCCGGTCTTCCTGCGGTATCAACTTCTCGTCACCACTTCTGCCAACAATCGCACAAAGTGGGTAAATCCCTGCCATGTCTTTCTAAAATAACGCAAAAGAAAATCCACCTTCTCTTAGCCCTATTCAATGGCCTCGTTCAAACATAGTAAGCTGCTGATAATGCCTTCTAAACGGCATTCTTGACTCAAATCTTGCTGACAACGCTCAATCTGGATGATAAATAACCCTCATGATGTTGACATCACGTATTTAAATCAAACGTGATTTACATGTTCATGGTGGCGATATTAGCGCCATTCTCATTCGCCTAACTTGAAATTTGAATAGATGTTATCTTTCAGATATTCAAACAAGCCACCCAAATTTGATTTATCTATCACAACTTCTTCTTGATTGGTTTTTTCCCCTTCCTACAGTGTTCTTTATACAAAAAATTCCCATTAAATCTATTTTTATCTCATAGTAATATAATTTAAAATTAAATTGATGATTATACGTTTTTTTTGCGATCTTTAATACAAAGGCTGTTCACACAATTTTGTAATGATTTTGAAAGAATATACTTATAAGAAAAGTAATTTTATTTTCTAATATGTGTCATTCTGATAGCCCTTTTGTGAACTACATTTTAATTTCCAAAATAAAAAAAAATTGTAAAAGGTCAAGGTATATTTTATTGCACTCCTCCACCGCAATCTTCCAGATTTCATCCAATATCTTGGGATGCCGCTTATAAAAAGTTTGTTTTAAAAGTCTAAGTTGGATATACTACAGGGAGTATTTGATGCATTTAAATGGAATAGTCTCAATTCCGGTTTCATTTTTCAGTTTATCTCAATATACAACAGGACATGTAGAGGAATGGCTGGTAATCTTATCCTGATAGAACGTAGCACATTGAAGATTGCTTGGATAAATTGATTGAAGATTGTTTGGATAAATTGAAAAAGAACTGCCAGCAGCTATAGACCACTTTGCCGTTACAAAAACGTTGCGCAGGGTGCACCAACAAGGAGGTTGAATCCCTTCAGACCTTGGATCTCGTAGACAACGCTTTACCGACGTGAGAGAGACTCATAAGGCAATGACTTCGGTCATTTTTGTATTTTTGGGAAGTTTATTCTTTTGCATTTGTTTTTGCTTTGTTATTTTTTTTACTTTTATTTGCCTTGCCATTGGAAATAAAATGTTTGGATAAATTGATTGCAGATTGTTTGGATAAAATGTCTCCTTTGAAAATTGCTGTTAAAATATATTTCTGATAGTTATATGAGTTAATTTTGACATCAAAGAATTACGATCACTGGTCAAAATATCTTCGAGTAGAGTTTTTAAAATGCAAAATGTCATCACATTCTACAAAAAAAAATCCCATTAACTGATGTTTTTTTTTTTTTTAGTAATTATGTATATTTTCTTTTTAAGATATCGTTCATTCATATTCATAAAGAAAATAAATTTTTGTATTGTAAACCTTTCTACCCCTAAACTGTATTCGTTAACCCTCTGTAACTGTAAACAATTTTCGAAGAAATATTAGAATTGATTTTGACAAAGAAATATAACTATTTTATTATTTATAGCTCAAAAACTATTCTTTGCAGTGAATGATGCATTTTTAATCAAATTATAAATCAAACGTTAAAAATGTTAAAAGTTTTATACTTTTCATTCTTGCTTCTGGCTAATACTTTCAATGAAAAATGGATTACAATGAGTAAAAATACCTACAAAGAAAAGAATAATTTTGGTAGCTGGAAGGTTTAAAAGTGGAAGAAACTTTTTCTATTTGCTTTTTATCTATAAGAGTCTTTTATTAAAGTGAAACAAAAATATTAAAGCTAAACTAAGAAATTTCAGACCGCCTTTAATGAAAAGATTTATGAAATTGCACCTAGAGTAAAAGGATTTTTGGAGTTCTTGTTTTCTTAGATCTAACTTTTAAAACGAGTTTGAAGATGTTTCAACGATACTCTCTAATCACGAGATCATATATATATATATATATATTTTTTTTTTTACATCAAAATGGAATTTTTTTATTGTTTGCATAAATATTATTGCAAAGTTCAAAGCAGTTAATCTTCAAATTTTGCGCAGACTATTATTTTAGTGAAAAAGAAAAATTATGTTCAAGAATGGAACAAAAATTTATAATTTTTGAAGTTTCTCTTTAATACAACAAAAATCGTTATTTTATGTAATGCAGATATTCACGAAATGCATAAGAAGTAAAAACACAATTCAAAAACAGAAAGAGGGCTGGTGAGGGACTTAATAAAACAAAATTTATTTTTAAAATTATATTTGTTGTTAACGTCAAAAACAGAAAAATACAAAAATTTGGAAATACGATTCAATTTCTTGAGTGTGTTATAAATATAACGACATAACTACAAAATCCAAAAGAAGTAAAAACACAATTCAAAAACAGAAAGAGGATTGATGTGGGACTTAATAAAACAACAGTTATTTTTAAAATTGCATTTGATGTTAACATCAAAAACAGAAAAATATAAAATTTGGAAATACGATTCAATTTCTTGAGAATGTTATAGATATAATGGCATAATTAAACTTTATGAATAATATAGATTCATCAAAGAGAAAAGCACAAACAGTGCAACACCAGAAAAAAAGAAAAATTTTCAAGACAAAATAGAAAAGCCAGTACATTTTAAAAATAAACAAAATGAATGCAGTTATAATATCAGGAATATAATTTCTTCAATAAAAGGCTAGTATTCGGGACATTATTATCCACCTTAATACTACCTATTATTTATACGTTATAATCAAATAAAACGTTAAAAAGATTAATGGTAATGTTAACCATTGTTATAAATAATTAAATATTACGTGATTAATTAACGCAGTGTACTTTGATAATATTTTGAAGCAAATTCCATAATGTATTCTTATTTACCATTATTTAATTCATAATTGATTAATATGGAAAACTACAGAGAATCTAAAGCCAGCATAATGAAGACTAGTATAGTCATAAAGAAAATTTTTCATTAATACCATTTAATGTAATATCATTTATTTTTATGCCCTTTTAGTTCAGCGTTATTATAAAAATGTTTTCCTTTCATTAATTTTAGAAAAATTAATTACTTAAAACATCAAAACAACTTAATTAATAAAAAGAATAAAAGAAAAAATAACCAAGTTTTCATCAAAACTCGTTTAGAATATGTTAGATTATTTTGCTTTTTAATAGTAATTTTACATAATTTGTGCATATCTTTATGGCTACATCTTTTTTAACAAGCTTCATTACAGACTAAATAAATAATAATAAATAACATACCTAATTTCACCAGACTTGTTTAATTATATTTTTATTAGTAAGAACGAAGTAATTATTTTATAGAATTGATTAATAGTTTTCGATTGCCAATTTCTATAACCAATATTTATGAAAAATTAAATAATTTCTTTTTAAATAGAAATATTAAACTAAGTTTATTCACTAGATATATTTTTAAAATTACCCATTCCTTTGTTGTAAGTCATCAAAAAGTTATATGTTCAGATAGGTGTAATATACTTACCATAAGGTATAATATTCATAAGGTACAATATATTTACCATAAGGTGTAAATTCATAAAATATAATATATTTACCATAAAGTGTAATAAATTTACCATAAGGTGTAATATATTTACTAATTATCCTCAGATATTAAATATTGTAAAATTTAAATCAGATAAATATATAAACAGAGTATACATATTATGGTAAATATATTGTACTACATAGTACATTATTTTCCGATTGCCAATTTCTATACCCAATATTTATAATAAAAATTAAATATTTTTTTAAAAAAGAAATATTAAACTAAGTGAAGGCATTAGAAATATTTTTAAAATTACCTATTCTTTTGTCGTAAGTTATCAAGAAATTCTTCGTTCAGATATCTGTAATATATTTAATATAAGATGTAATATATATACCATAAGGTGTAATATTCATAAAGTACAATATATTTATCATAAGGTGTAGTACGTATTCATAATGTGTAATATATTTACCATAAGGTGCAATATTCATAATGTATTATATTTACCACAAGGTGTAATATATTTACCATAAGATGTAATATTCATAAAGTACAATATATTTACCATAAGGTATAATATTCATAAGGTGCAATATATTTACCATAAAGTGTAATATTCAAAAGGTACAAATTTTTCATAAGGTACAAATTTACCATAAGGGGTAATCTATTTATCATAATGTGTAATATATTTACCATAAGGCGTAATCTATTTATCATAATGTGTAATATATTTATCGTAAGGTGGAATATATTTACCAACTATCCTCAGTTATTAAATATTGTAAAATTTAAATCAGATAAATATCTAAATAGAGTATACATATTTTGCTCTTTCCCTCTCGCATTCAATCCATAAGAAAATGCTCAGATATTTTCTCAGCAAATGTAACCGTACCACCTCACAATCGATTTTTCGCCTCATACCGATTGATGTAAAATTTTTTTTTTGGAAGTGAGGAACATTTTTGATGAAAGCTTTGGAAATTCGGACAGAGTGAAAGGTCGTTGTAAGCGCGTTTGGGAAAATTGCTTCCTTTTTTTTTTTTTAGATGCAATAACACTAATGGATGTTCACTCTCCATTACGGTTCGAAAATGCTGCCGATGTCTACAAAGAAGCTTGAAAGAGTTTTCTGAAGGAAAATGGGTGACACGAATGCAATTCACGTGAGAAATTGTTACAATAAACCACTGAGAACATTTATGGTTGTTAAAGATTTAGAGCTTCCTTAAATAACTATTTTGAGTGGTTTAGCTCTTGTTTTTTTTTCTCCCTTTAGTGCAGCTTAAATAGAAAAGTGTTATTTGAAGAAAAAAAGTTAAAATGAACTTGTTTGCTAAATATAGTTATGTTAATTAATGAACTATTTTAATTGGCAATTAGTGTGTTTTAGTACATATTAGCGTTAAAAAATTATTACGTAATTCTTGGCAGAATGAGTCATTCTTTTTATTTAGAAAGCTTTTAAATTATGCAATTTTTATTAATGTGCAAAGTTAAATGATATGGTTTTTATTGTTTGAGAAAACTAAATTGCAAATAAATAAACAACATTAATATAATATTTGATAAATATATTTTGTATTTATATGTATATTTGCCAATAAAATTACACCTCCACAGATTGTCCTGTCCTTTTATTTTCCTTTTTTAGATTACATATCTGTATTTTTTTTCTTTTCAAGTCTTTGTATTTGGTTTATAAAATTTATAATTACTTTTCTTACTAGAAGTCTGTAGCTAACCTAGTGATTATGGTACTAGCTAACATAACTAATTTTTTTGATAGAATTATTATTTTTAGTAAGTAAATCCATTGATCATAAACTCCTACCCTTGGGTTCTAGAAGGAGGGGAATACGAACCCTCAAATGCTTAGGATATTCCTTTTAAATTATGGTGTCATCAAGTATCAACATTAACTCACAAAAGTGGTAGCCATTTGTTAAACTTGTTAAATAAACTTCACGGGCTCATGAACCAGATATGTAAAATATTAAATCCAACATTCGGAAAAAGAATTTATCCATTGATAGGATCTAGAATCATAGGATCTATTCTCCATACTAAGACTTTATCCCTGTAAAAGATTTTATTATATTCACAATATGTATTTCTTTTATTTTTTCTAAAATGATATATAAAAATTTATGGTTTTATTTGTGGCTATCAATAATGTTCACTATGGAATCAATAGTATACATTATTACAAAAGAAAACAAAATGTATATAATACAAATATTCTAAATAATATGGAAATATTTGTTTACAGCCTCTACATCTGTTGCAGTTCTATCAAATTGCCAAATACGAAGAGATAAAAAATCGATATCAACTACCCAGTCTTATTTCTTTATAAACACAGCATAGTAAAACTGCCCAAAGCATTTCTGAACCTAACACATACTTTTCACTTCCAACATTGCTATATATATATATATATATATATATATATACCACTCTGTCCCCTACCATTTTAACTCCGTTATACAATTCTATGAATAAAAAAAATTAGACACGTTGACAATTCGATCGCACTTATTTTCCTTGAAGCGAATTTCCTGGATAACCCTTCACTTATAACTGTCAGTATTTTCTGTTCGAGAACCCCTGATTGTCATACTAGAACCCGTGTTGTGTACATCCCGAACTGTTAGAGGAAAATGTGTATTTGCTAGATTTTTACGAGTTCTTGATCGTACATGTGCCGAGGAAATGTATTACTGATGTTTCTTATATAATTGAATTCTTGTTCGTATTTTTATCCCCAGTGTTGACTGTCTTTTATTTTTGTTGTGCTATTTTTGGAAGAAGTTTCTATTTCCGTAACATATTTCCAGGAAGTGCTATTCAATTTCCGTATTTTTAAACACCATTTGAAAAAAGAACGGCATTGCATAATATCAGTGGTAGTTTTTGTTGATATTTTTAAATCGTTTTTATCGATTATTTTTCTTTTAAGGTGTATTGCAGGATCCAAGATAAGAATTGATGTTTATTAAACCTTTTACTTTTTGAGTTACTTAATGTTTTAAATAGATATTCAGTTTATGGGTTCTAATATCCAGAATATAACTTCTTCAATAGATGCTTGCATTTTGGTCATTATTATTCTGTTCGTTATTTTTACCTGTTATTTATACGTTATAATTAAATAAAACGTTAAAAAGACTAATGGTAATGTAAACATTTGTTGTAAATAATTAAATATTACGGGATTAATTAATTTAGTGTACTTTGGTAATATTTTCCGGGTTTTTTGTATTAAGTAATATATTTCCGGAAGTACTATTCAATTTCAGTGTTTTTAAACGCTATTTGAAAAAGAACAGCAATGCATAATATCAGTGGTAGTTTTTGTTGATATTTTTAAATACTTTCCATCGATTGTTTTTTATATTACTGAATAAAAGTTAAGAATTCCGGTTTATTAACATTTTATTTTTTGGAGATATTTAATATATTTGATGGATAGTAACTTTATGGGGTTTAAAACTGAGCATTGTTTTCAACATTATCCTTTATATTGTTAATTATGTGATAGTTTTGCATCATATTGCTCTCATCACCATTTTAGAAAATATGCATTCCAAAATTTTAATTTTGACAATTTTATCAGGTAGAAAGTAATGTATATTAATTATAAATAATTTAAGCAATTCTTTAATTATTTGAATTTTTTTTTTATGTTGTTAGAATTCCCATTGAAAAGTAAAAATAAATTTTAAATATTATAAAAATTTCAGTTATGGAAGTTTTACTAAAATATTTGTTTTTTTTTTTTTTAATTTGTTGATGGGAACTCTAATGCACATTTCAAATTCTGATTAACAATATCAGTTAAAATTATAATCGTAGTGTGCAGTTCTAAATGGAAAGATTAAAAAAATTGTTTATTATTTATAACAAATTAAAAATATTATAAACATATTAAAAATTTAAGAAGTTTTTTAATCATTTGCCTTTTTGTGTTGTCAGAATTTTCCCATTAAAATTAAAATTTCATAACAATTTCAGTTTCTGAAATATATTAATAATTTAATAAATTCTTTGATCATTTGAATTTTTTATGTTGTTAAAATTTCCTCATTGAAAAATAAAAATTTCATAAAATTTCAGCTACGGAATTTTTACTAAAATATTTATATTTTTTAAATTTTACAACTCTGTTTATGGGAACTGTAATGCGCAATATTACCTTTCCAAATTCTGATTCACAATCTGAATTAAAAATATTATAGTAGTGCGCAGTTGTAAATGGAAATGTAAACAAAATGTTTATTATTTATAACAAAATAGGAATATCATAAGCATATTAAAAATAAAAATGAACACTGAACCCCATTTTTATTTGACATTATAGTCGTAATTTTCAATTAGAAATAGTAAAACATAAAAACAATGTCCATTATGTACAACAAAATATGAATATAACAAGCATATCAAATTTTGCTTAAATATATTTTTCCAATCTTCAAATGTTCGATTTTGTGAAATATGTCGGTCAATAGGAAACAAAAAAATTTATTTTAATACCTAAATGAAGAATACCTAGTCGAGAATTATTATTCCATTGTACAATCTTTCATTTCAAATCCCTGATTCACAATGGAAATATAAATATAAATGGAAACATAAAAAAGGTTATTATTTTTAACAAAATAGGAATTTCATAAGCATATTCAAAATAAAGATGAACACTGAACCCCATTTTTATTTGATATTATATTCGTAATTCTCAATTAAAAAAATAGGAATTAGAAAACATAAAAACGTTGTTCATTATTTAAAACAAAATATGAATATAACAAGCATATCAAAATTTGCTTAAATATATTTTTCCAACTGTCAACTCTTCAATTTTGTGAAATATGTCGGTCAATAGGAAACAAAAAAAAAAATATTTTAATACGTAAATGAAATGAGTCGAGAATTATCATTCCATGAATGGAGACAAAAATAAGTCATTTATAATATATTCCAAACTCAAAATAAATTGTCATGAAAATGAGTAATTTTTCAAGAGTTTATCGCACTAACTATTATACTTCATAATTTTACTTAAAACATTCTTCTTGATTAAGATTTTGCGTGACTTTACTAATCTCTTAAATTAGGAGACAGCAAAATAAGTGCTTTTCTACAACGTCAGATGCCAAGAATCTGTGTCTAGCTTCATTTGGACTGCTGAAAAAAAAAGAAAGTGGTAGCATTTTTTTGTGGTAATCTTCCTTTCTTTCTCTATGCTCGCATGTTCTCTCTATTCTTCTTGAAATAGCAATTACTTCAGAAGCAGGTGGAAGGGTCCCCGAAATTTTTGCATACCAAAAAAAAAAATTCATTTGCTTGCATAAAAAACAGAACGGAGAGTTAAAAAGTGCGAGTGTGTCTGAATTAAGAGAAGATTCCATTAAAGATACTTGGGGACCATAAATTGAATCCAATTAGGCAATCTCATCAATTATTCGGCTCCTAGAAAAAACAAGTGACATTATAATGTCTTGTATGCAGAATATTAAAAATGCCATGCAAATGTTAGTTCTTGTAAGGATTGAGAAAGATTGCTTGAGGATAAAAGCAGTTTGATTCATAATAACTATTTTTAGTCCCTTGTGCCCGACTCGTGGCTCAGTGGCAATGTGCGTCTCTGGTGAGCATTATGGCTTAGGTTCAATCCGCTGGTGGCTTTGTTGTAGACACTGTTTCAAAAAAAGAGGAGACTCGATGGGGTTTTTGATGTTCAATCCTGGAGGGAGTTTTCTGTCATACGATATGCAAATGCGGTGTAGTCCCCGTAAAAGTCCTCCCGAAAGCCACTTCCCTCCTTCTTCAGTGATAAGGGAGCCAAGTCAGACCTACTGGTGCTCCATCACAGTAGAAGCTGCTCCTTTCCCTCCATCCATGAGTAGATTGTCATGAGATGTCCGTGCCACACGGCAGGACACTGAGGATTAGACACAACAACAACAGTTCTTTGCAATTTAAAAATAAAATGATGAGCATTAATAGTGTGTCCAATTTATGACTCAGTGTCAACATGACCAGCAAACGTAAGGAGGCATAGATGAAGGTCAAACATAAGCATGTTGCATCAACAGTTACATTCTCTGATGGGACTTTTTGCAGCTTTCCAATGCAATGATGCTTCAATCCGCTGACAGCGTCCTTTTTGCAACCTCTTTGCTTTCAGACAATTAAAAACTCGATGGGGATGGAGACAGTGTGTATAAATTTCTCGCATCAACAGTTGCATAGTTGGTGGGAGTTTTTCAGCTTTTCCCATACCATACACAAATGTGGAATAGTTACAAAAAAATGTATTCTGATGTACACAACAAATATTTCACTTTATAACGAGATCTAACTACACTGGTGGACAAAATTAAGAGATGGAAAGCATTTTCGCACATTTCTCTAAAAATACCACACAAAAACCTGGACAGTTGATTGCCACATATGGTCACTGTAGCGCTATTGGCCCTGAGATAAATTTACGTATTTTTGTGGGCGTTGCTAAGCCATCAGGAGGTATAAAAGTCCGCATCGAGCTGTTCATCTCATTCCACTCTTCAACACAGTTGCAGATTTTAGTGCATTTTTTGAATAATCTTGTTGTTTCTTGCTGGATTTTTAGGTGAAATAAGTGAACATCATCGTTTAGACGAAGGTATGAGGTGGAGAATTGTGGGTAGACTTGAAGGAGGCCAGTCCCAAGCTCAGGTTGCTAGGAATTGGATATAACACCAAGCGTCATTTCCAATTTGTGGAGTCAATTTAAAACTAGTGGGACAGTATGCAGACGACCAGGACAAGGTCGCCCGAGGGCTACAACGGCCAATGAAGACCGGTATTTGTTCCTTTCAGCTAAGCGCCAGAGGACGGCTACGGCCACCAATTGTCTAGGGGTCTCGCGGTTGCTACAGGAACATCAATTTCGAGTAAGACAGTTTCCAGGAGACTCCATGAAAGAGGGCTGTATGCCAGGAAGCCTGCTATTTGCATCCCACTCCCTCCCTCCCACAAAAGAGCGTGCAGAATGGTGGAGACAACATCAAAATTGGACACAGCTTCAATGGGCTAATGTTCTTTTCACCGATGAGTCCAGATTCTGTCTACAACCTGATTCTGACGGTTATTGATGTGGAGGGAACCTGGAACCCGATACCATCCTAGCAACATTATCGAAAGGGACCATTATGCTGGTGGAGAAGTCATGATTTGGGCAGGGATCATGCAAGATACCCGCACACCGCTCCATATGTTTGACAATGGTTCCGTGAATACCCAGAGGTACAGGCAGGAGGTTCTAGAGCCCTATGTGTGTCTTTTTCATGGGCGCTGTTGGCCCTGAGTTCATTTTTTATGGACGACAATGCGTGACCACATAGGGCTCTCATGGTTGATGAGTATTTGGAAAGCGAGGATATTCAACGAATAGATTGGCCAGCCAAATCCCCTGACCTGAATCCTATTGAACATGCTTGGGATGCTCTTGGGAGAGCTATTGCGATGCGCCAACCCCCCAGAACCATTCTGAGTTAAAAAATTGCTCTGGTGGAAGAATGGGAGAGTCTTCCACAAGCCCTCCTTAACTCCCCTTATTAACAACATGCATACTCGTTGTGCATGCTGTCTGTCTGTCAGGGTGACCATACACCATACTAGAGGCAACACAAGCCTCACTTTTATTGTCATCTTTATCCTTAAGTTCAGACTACATTGGATTTATTGGCAATAGGTCATGCCAGTGAATGGCACTTAAGCTATATCCATACCAAATTTCATTTATTTATATTCAGTATTTTTTTAGATATTTGGGAAAATGTCTTCCATCTCTTAATTTTGTCCACCAGTGTACTAATATAAAGAAAAGTTTATTTTCCAATTTTCCTCTGAAAATATTTACTTTAAAAAAAAAAAAAAAAAATTTTATTTAGAAAAAGAAGTTTGGGAAACAATTCCGATCGTTTTGAATTACCTACAATAACAAATAAATACGTTCATGTAAATTTTTAGAACCAAAATGATTTGTATTTTCCATTGTGAACAAAGAGTGTTGTTGAAATAGTAACAATTAAGAATTTGGTATCCAAATGTCCTTTATATGTTTCCATACGCCAAATTCACTGTTTACAAAAACTCACATATTTTTAGATATTCCTACCTTTGCAAAGCCTTCTGTGTCACTTGAATTTACTTTTTTTTTAAAAATCATATATTTTAAAAGCATTCGAACGTGTATCACAAATTTCCATTCATAATCATTTATCTTTTCTTTTAAAAATTTAAAAACCCAATTAAATGACCTAAAATAACTGTGTACTTTTCATTAAATACTTATATTTCATTTTTTTCAAATGTTCAGATTACTTAAGAAATTAAATATTACGCCTTAAGTAATCTACATATTTTTTTATAATTTGTAAATATTTTTCTTTATTTTTGTAAGATGTTAAAGCTTGGAAACAATAATTTACAAAATGTCTCTCTCTCTCTCTCTATATATATATATATAAAATAATACAATCATATAAAATTGATTCTTCAAAAATATGGATTATGCATAATTTTTATTAATTTTAAAATTACTTAAATTTCTGACTAAAAATGACAAAGTCGAATGTTGCCTAAAATATTAATGGTTTTCAAGTGGTCTATATAAATTCAATGTTAGTAGTTAACAGAAAATTATACACTTTTATTTTTTGGAATTGATTTTATTGGGAAGCACTACAAATTATAACTAAATTGTTTTTTAACTAATTTTAGGAATTTTTCATTTTTAGAGTTTTTTTCGGGACCTGAAACCCCAGCATAACTGCTTTAGTTGTTCGAATCCCCTTTTAAACCATTGATCCCGGTCTAACATGACTATTACTACACTACACCACATCACTGTACCTAGAGCCCCTATACAGTTTGGGAATGATGTGGGTGAGAAGTCTGACTGGGCTCTGTGACGCTCTTACAGTCACATGAGACAGGGACCTACGGCTTATAGTGGATTCCGAACCACTACAAACATCCACAGCACCGCCGGGACTCGAACTGAAACCTGTGGCACCAGAGCGCTAGACACTCGGCCATTCATGCACTATTCTAACAGGACTATAGATCGTTGAGCGTAGGGCTGATAATCCTACCCCGTAAAAACAAAACCCTCTCCTGTCTCGAAATCTGCCAGTAGGCAGATGGCCATTGGGTCCGCCATGGAGCTGTTGCGCCAACGAAGAAGAAGGGTTTTCTCAATTACAAATATATATAGCATGATATTTTATGGTACAAGAAGTCTTATTTTGTCCTCAGTTAAAATAGCATAAATTTCTGACTTATAAAAATGAAATAATTTTAAACAAAAACTTTTTTTTTTCATCTGTAACAGAAAAGTATAAACGGGCAAAAAAAAAAATTCTCTATATATTTTCTTTTTATAATACATCCTTACGTAAATGCAACATTTAATCTTAGTAACAGTAGTCACAAAAGTTAAGTACTATTTAATAAAAACTAGCTTCTGGTTCTTAGAGAGTATGATAATAGAAACATTTTCTCGAGAATTAAATAATGTTAATGATTCTCAGCTTCTCATTTATAGGATAAAACTCGTTCTTCTATTTCGTGAATAATACACTGGCGGGAAATGAAATCCCAGCACCAAGAAGTAATAAATCTAAAGGAAGGAAATTTAGGGCAAAGTAGTTTTCCGGGTAATATATTTATTTGATTAAAGTTTCAAGTTCACAGGTTAAAGTATGCTGGAGAAGAGCCATTTCAAATGTGAAATGGTGGTACATTAATAACCTCTGTAGCCTCGCTACTACAAATGCAAGCATGCAAACTCACTATAGTTTGAAAAGAAATTATATAATAAAAATAAAAAAATTTTTTAATTTTAAAATAAATAATAATAAATTTTGGAGCCTTTAGGTACACTCTAGATACAAAAAAATTGGAATTAAAAATTGGACTCTAAATGTTATAGTTTTTAAGGGGTTTGGGGAAATTCAGACAGATAAACGAATTTCTTCCTTTTAAATAAAGAGTGATAAAACACTCCTCTTATTAATTGAATTAAAATTGAACTTCTCAATATCATAGTTTTTAAGTTCTAACATAAACAAATCTCACTTTACAGAAAGAGAGATAAAAAATTAATTATTTGAAACAAAAATGAATTTGCATGGGTGTTATAGGTTTGGAAGCATAGGAAATTCAGGACAGATAACAGATCTCTCATATACTAAGTAAGAGTGATAAGATATAAATTTTTAGTATTGGAATTAAGGAAATTGGTTTTCTTAGAATGTTATAGTTTTTGAGGTTTTTGCAGGAAGTTCAGACAGATAAACAAATATCTCCTTTACAGAAAAAGATAAAATTAGTATTGAAAAACTAAAAAATGGACTGTAGATGTTATAGGTTTTATGGGTTAGAAATTCAGTTAGATAAAAATAAATCTACTCTTACTTTTTAAGTAAAGAGTGATAAAAGAAATACTTTCATTTCGTAGTATTGGAATTAAAAGTGGATTTCCTGAAGATGTTGTAGTTTTTAAGGGTTTTTGAAAATTCAAACAAGATGAGCAATCTATATGCCCAGAAAGGAATCAGGAGATTCAGACATTGGAACTAAAAGAAAAAATGGACTTGTAAGATATTATAGGTTTTTATGGGTTTTGGGAAATTCAGGACGAGATAGAGCAAGAATCTACTCTCCCTTTAAGTAAGAGAGTGATAAAATACTCATTTTAGTATTAGATTTGAAAATTAGATTTCTGAGAAGATATTTGTAGTTTTTAAGGGTTTGAAAATTCAAACAGGGTAAGGCAGTGTCTAATTTTGAAGAGGGGATAAGAATTGGTATTAGGAACTAAAAAAATGCAGCATGGATGTTATATGGTTTTAAGAGTTAGGGAAATTCGGACAAGCAGGCAGGTAATCTCTCTTTTTAAGTAAAAAGTGATAAAATACTCATTTTTAGTATTCAGATTCTAAAGATCAGATTTCTGAGATGTTATAGTTTTTAAGGGTTTGAAAATTCAAACAGATAAACAAATCCTCTATTTTTATGAGAGAGATAAAATTATTGGACAAAAAATGTGGACATGAATGTTATAGGTTTTGGGTTAGGAAATTCAGGACGAGGATAAAGCAGTCATATCTTCTTTTTAAGTAAAGGTGAGTAAAATTATTCATTTCAAAATGTATTAGTCTCAGATTTAGGAAATATTATAGTTTTTAAGGGTTTGAAAATTCAAACAGATAAACAAATCTCTCATTTTACCAAGAGGATTAAAATTAGTATTAAAACTAAAAAATGGACATGAAAGGATGTTATGAGTTTTAAGGGTTAGGAAATTCAGTTGTGAGATAAACAAATGTCTCCCTTTAGAAGAGTGATAAAATACTCATTTAGTATTTAATTTGGAATTAAAAGTTAGAATTTCTTGTTGAGTTTTTAAGGGTTTGAAAATTCAAACAGATAAACAAATCTCAATTTGCGAAGAAGGTAAAAATTGTATTCGGAACTAAATGGACTTATGAATGTTATAGGTTTTAAGGGTTAGGAAATTCGGACAGAATAAGGCCGAATCTCTCACTTTCAGTAAAAAGTGATAAAATACTCACATTTTAGTATTGGAATTAAAAGTGGACTCTGGATGTTTGCGTTTTTGGGTTTGCAGAAATTACAGACAGATAATCTATATTTTTAAATAAAGAGGGTAAGGAAATAACTCATTTATACTGGAAAGTAAAAAATGATGCTTTGCTTTTAAAATTTGAAAAAAAAAATCCAAAATATATGCGGATGTAATTCTTCTTAACTTTTGGAACAACTAATGTTTTCTTAGCTTGTTTTGCCATAAAAATCTTCCCACTTTATGTCTGAAAGGTTTTCACTTTTCATTGGGAAGATATTTTATTCAATAATATGTATATGAAATGTTTAAATAAATATCTGGTTGTAGCTGTATGTTTGAATTTTAGTTGATTAAGTTCGACAGAAATATTCGTTGATTCATAGCGCTATATGGAATTCGTACGTAGGGTAAATTATAAAAATAATTAATGGGCTACTGTGAAAACGATTAAACGCAATCAACCAAAACTTTCTATGGAACTTTGCAGCTATAACCAAGATAGTAACAAGTGGATTATTAATTAACATCTAAGGAAGATTTCCATGACCTGATCATATAGCTGTTTTCTCCAGGTTCTAGATAAGTTAGTAGCATTCTTACTAAAAATTAAAACGACTAAACAAAATTCTAGTATCGTTAAATAAAGTATATGTGTTTGCGATATTTGTTTTTTAAAGTGCTTAGGAAGCTACTTGGTTATGATATAAATTACGGCGTAGGTTTTGTAATTTTGATATTATTATGTTCTTTACGCGCCAACGACGTATTATAGTAATCATTATAATTTAAATCTTTGGTTGAAATACTTTAAATAAAGGATTCGATTTAAGCAACAGTTTTTCTTAAACAGTTTAAGTTAATAAATCTAATTCTAAGGGGTTTATAATTCGAAATAATATAACTTAATTGAAATTTTCTGAAAATTCTTAATTAAATTAGTTGCGAGAATGTTTTGATTCTAGTAACAATTTATCTCAGGTGCCACAGTATGAGTTTAGAGGTGTCATGGTTCATGACGGTATTTAAAAGATTCTGAAACTTCACAATTCCGCTAGACTTATCAACAGCATCATGATAATGTCAGTTATGTGATTTATATTGATTCTGTGTGGTTAAATTTGAATTGATTATATTGTCTTTACTGCGACGATTGTGATTGAAGTTTGTATATGCTGATGGCTTAAGAAATTTTCCAGTGCCTCTGGTCGCCCATACCAATTTTTGTAACTTATGCTCGGATAAATACTTCCATTTTGCATATCGAGAAGAATAGACTTTTTGCCTGATGTCATTCAGAAAATTTTGCTTTTGTTGTTGGTTGCGTTCTTTAACTTTGGGACATTTGTCCAAGACTCATTCAACTTTAATATGAATTTAATTTTAAGCTGTAGATTTCGTCAAGACTGCTTGAGTTTCTTTGGCATTTGCTTTTTTAACTGCATTTATCAATTATTTTTTTTATTTCTTGAATGGGTTATCATTTAAATACAATTAATCAATTTGGAAATCTTGTTGAATCTCAAGTACATTTCTTATAAATTTTATATTTTTACAGTTTTGTGTCTTAATTTGAAATATTGTTGCTTTTGTCTACAAGGTAATTTATTTTGTGTTTGTACTGGGTTTTATTTATTCCATGGTCTTGAATTGCAGAGTTTAACAGATTTTAAAAGTGATGTTTTGTTCAGTTGGAAGTTACTATTAGTTTGTTTATTTTTAAACTGCCTTCAATTTAGATGTACCACTTACAAATTAAATCTTAAAGTATTTTTTCATGGTTTGTTTGTTTTCTCTTTTTGTACCTAAATGGCTGGTTTGGAACTCTTGCTTCATGATTTTATTCACTATAATTTTCTAAGCAATATATTTTTATTCTTTCTTGAAATTACAAATCTTTGCATGAGGATGGCACTGAGCTTTTATGTGATTTTGTTTTATCTATTAGTGCGTTTTAATTTGGTTTCTTTTCTTTTATTATATTTCCATAAATATGGGAGGGAAAATGTTGTTGCGGTTTTAAACTGTCAAGTCATTGTTAATTGCAAGGATCAGTTTGAAAAATTCTTCTGCGAGTAAGTTTTGTTAAAATTCATTTGTACTTGGTTCCATGCCATTCGGTAAATACTTTGGATGTTTAAGTTATATCTTTTTTAAAGTTTATAGTGTGTTTAAGTTTATCTATTCAGGAGGAATATAAAGTTTAATTGTGATAATTTGTAATTAGAATTTTCTTATAAAACTTGTAATTTATATTGCTCCTGCAATTCTAAATAACGAAGAGTATTATTGTTCCTTCAGGAAGACTTCTCAATGTGAAGCTTAGGCATAGAAACATTCTCAAAAATTAATTTTATTTTCTGTAAGTCTTTGATGAAGTTATTGTATCAGTAATGAAAGGTGTATGTCAACGGTTACGGCGTTTAATTAAAAGAATGGTGCTACCATACACACGGCGGTGAAAAGTCACCACATACTGTTTATGGAAGGAAATGCAAAAGCTCAAAATGAGGACATTGTTGCAGATCAGAATAACTTTTGTTTAAAGGTATACAAAAGGGTTTTAATCAAAACATTGTTTTAAGTGGTTTTTAAGAGATAACTACTTAATCAAGTTATCCCTGTTTATATATGCTCATTCTCAGACTATGCCCCTACTATTCATATATTTTCATCTTTGATATTTCAGATTAACAGCTGTTAATAATAATGTTTCCTAACTTTCTAAAATGCATGGCAGTTAGCTGATTTATTAGTGGTTTGAATTTCGATTTAAAGGTAACTGGAATATTGATTGGTTTGTTGATTATTCAAGAGTTTTTCAATTTGAGGAAGATAATATGATGATATTAAATTATATTACTGTATAAGCTGAATTGTACAGAAGGGTGTTAACTTTCATTGCAGTGCCATTCTCATATAATATGTATGTAGTACTTCATCGGTCTTATCTATAATCCCGTAACTAATGTGATTTTCGAGAGAGATGTATCAGTTGAGGGAACTAAGGTGTGCCAACTAATGTAAATGCTGAATGTATACTTTGAGTTTCATGAAGAATAAGAAATAAGTTATGTGGAATTCAGTCATTCCCAGTGGCGCTATCTTCAAGTTTGTACCTGGATGAGGTGTTCATCCGAATTGACATTGCCAGCTGGCATAAAGAC